>VSMD01044940.1:0-73452 GCA_008750895.1 Mirza zaza | reverse complement strand
ATAGTCCAAGCTCCTGGGTAGGATGAGGCAGGAGGATCGCTTGAGCCCAGGAGGTCAAGGTTACAGTGAGCTATGATCATGCCACTGCATACATCCTGGGCATCAGAGCATGACCTCATCTCTGAAAAAGACAAAAAGAGTCATAGCGAAACGGTGCAAGGCTGGAAGGCTACCATTGAGGAATATTTTTCTTGGTCACATTTGATGTTGGGCAATTTACCAAGGTGCCCAGACACTCCAGCTTGTCTAACCTCAGAGCCTATGTTTACACCACTTAGCCAGTCACTCAAAGAGAGCCACATGTGGGTCCAAGTCAGCTTTGGCAGAGAACCTAACCCACAGCTCTACTCTTCTTCATAGACTCTCTTGGCCTTTTCCCTAGATCTGCTTGGTTTGACATCAAATGGCAACAGATTTACAGGTGATCAACCTATTCTTTTCAAGGGGCAAATGCAACTCAGACAATCTCTGTCAACGCAAAGGAGCAATGGAAAAGGAAAAATACATTCTCCTAAAGTGAAGTAGGACTTTGAAGAAAGGCAAGTGGTGGAACCAGCAGTCCAGACACCCAGGCTCCTGGGAACCGGGGAGACGCCTGTCTTGCAAAGCCCCAGGGTTTGTGCAACCTTTTGCTCTGTTTTGGCCTCAGAAAATCTCACCTTCTGCCTTTAAAATCACTTCCAAAATGCTCACCAAATACTCTCAAAAACATAAGTCATTTTTAAAAATAAAGTAGATTTTTATTGTAAAAGTAATTCTTGGTAATTGTAAAAGAAATTAGTAAGTACCACGAACAAAGTAAAAATCTGCTCAATCCCACCATTCAGAGATAAACACTATTAATATGTGGCCAGCATTTTCCAAACTTTTTTTTTCTCTTTCTCTGACTCTCTTGCTCACACACAATTATATATACTTAAGATCATATTATACATGAATTCTACAAACTGCCGTGGGCCTCTTTCTCTAATTACCTATCTAATCAACGAAAGCTCCAGATCCTGTTTTCAAATCATTTCAGATTATTTCAGATTCAGATCATTGTCCATTGTCATGGCTACATAGTGTGTTATTGTAAATTCATAGCAAAATTTGCTAAACTCATCCCATGAGGGTGGGCATTTTGGTTGATTCCTATTTGGTTTTAATGCTAAATGTAACTTTGTGATGAATGTCCTGATACATAAATCTTTAAGCCCTTATGCTGTGCCTGTGCAAAATAAATTCTGGAAGGATTGCTGGCTCAGAGGGTAGGCTCATTCATAATTTATATAATGTAGATAGTATATATAACATATAATACACACATACTATATAATATGTTATTATAAAATTATATACATGTAATATAAATATATAACATTTGCAAGGGACTTTTATGAACCCAGAAGGTTTAGATGTATTCAGTCCTTGGGCGTTGAACAGAGGCAACCATGTCTTTTAGATACTGTACTTAATTTTTTCACTCAAGCCATGGATATTTGAAATTCCCCAGAGGCCCACTAACAGCAAGTGCTTCAACCCCTCTAAACCCTGCAACAGGCTTATATCAAACCTCTTATGAGAACTTTCTTTAAGGTGGGGAGCAGAGAAGGGAGCAAGCCTTCATTAACAAAGAAGGAAGGAGGAACAAACCTGCTTGCATTGGAAAACAACTAGGCTGCGCTCCATGATGGTAGCATATATCTAGACCTGAAGGGAGAAAAATGCTGCATTTGGCAGAGGTAAGTTTGGGTATCAAGAGCTGAGTTCTTAAGTTGAGGGCAGATAAAAAAAAATAGGACACTGGTTCACTCTGGGAAAGATTTTGTTTTGTTTTGTTTTGCTGCTGCTTCTTTTTCTTTCTGGTGCCAATCTGATTATGACTACTCTGTTCTAGTTGACCTTTTGAAGCTTTTTTCTCCCCCATAATTTGGGAGAATTAAAAATTATAGCCTCCATGAATAAATATAACTCTTAGCTCCTTGTTATTAACTAAATGCATTCGGAGAATAAATACAGTGAGTGTTCGCAAAAAAAAAAAAAAAAAGTGAAGAATAGAAAATTGTTTAAGTGGCCAAAGAAACTTTATCCTATTGTGTTGCAGGCCAAGCTATACCAGCTATATGTAAATGTAAGCAGTGGCCTGTGTTCATGTGTCCACTTTGAAGTTGCCATCTGAATTTAATTCTGCCTTTGTGATTAAATCAGGCCATTACGTTTAATCTCACTTAATAGTAAGAAACGTCCTTTGTTGTTTTCTATAGGCAACATATTCTGCCCCTAACATATACAGCTTGGTATTCACACTTTACTATTAATCCCCGATGGCTGGTAATTGCTTCATCTCCAAGCCCTCTGTCCAATTCACAAGGGGCTGATTGCAACTATTCTTCCCCTATACATTAATGCACTGTTTGGGTCTTGCTTCTTTGGCTCAGTGAACCCTATCAAGCTGTCCACATTTTCTGGGCATGTGGGTGTATTGTGAAATGTTAAATTAAATTCTGTGTTGACCCCCTAAATGCCAGAATCTATTAGCCCCTGCAACTTAGCTGATTGACAAGTGGGACTACTTTTCCACTCAAAATCTTGCTATCAAAAACAACAACAACAACAACAACAGGCTGAATATTTTGTTTCTAGGCAGAGTCTGGGGTCTTCTTACTTTTTATTAACATGTTCATGGCCATGGCAGGACCAATTGCATTATCATTACGACATTGTTTCATTGATCTTTCATTTGTCTGCTTTGTCATTTCTCTGGGAAAAGTTATCAGACCTTCAGAGAAGCACCATTCATTGCTTTAAGGTTTGAAATTTATTAGTTGTTTTTTTTTTTCCAAAAATGTTTTGGATGGTGAATTGTAGGGCTTTCTCCGCTTGTTATCTGTGACATGAATTGTTCAGGCATAGAGATCTCAGAAGGCAAAATACCAGTTGGATGAACAGCATTATGTCTTTCCTTTTTGCACCTAAGGTAACAGATATGGTTAATTTTTTTTTTATTTCAGCATATTATGGGGGTACAAACTTTAAGGTTTCAATAAATGCCCTTTCCCCCCCTCCCCCCACAAGTCTGAGTTTCCAGCATGACTATCCCAGATATGGTTAATTTTAAGGTTAAGCTTTACAAAGAAAAGAGGCTTTCCTTTCTCTTACCCATTCATTAGACCGGCAATAGTTACCAAGCTTTTCATTGTACTAAATTAGGGATACTATCATTATCAATTTGACTTTGTGGTTCCAAAAGTATTATTAGCTGCTTGTGTATAATTCATATTAACCACAATATAGTACCTAGGGTTAGAACAATAGGCAGAGCACATACACAGCCATCTCCTTCCATCAATAGCTGAGCCCAGGCTTACACGATTTCAGCCTCCCCGCTCTGTTAGTGCTTTTAGGAAATCAACATGGCTATTTTAATTTTCGTTCTCATTTTGAAAGCAATTTCATAAAAGTAATTTTATTTTTATATATTACATAAGTATAAAGTATATGATATATAATTATATAGGTAATAATTGCATAAAAGTTGTCTTAACATTTGCCATAGAAAAATCATGAAAGTTTAGAAAAACTAAAGAAAAACAAAAATCAATCCAAATCCCACAGATACAGCTGCTGTTATAATTTTGATGTGTTTTCAAGATATACTTTTCTTCTGTAATTTATATATGAATAGACTCATAACATATTAATATATAAAATTACACACATAGTATTTTTTGCGGGGCATTTCCAAGGTGTTTTATTAAATTAAATGTTAAACTATTGAGGCATTGAGAAATGTGAGCCCTAGAATTAATAAGTTCTCTTATATTTAAAATAAATTTTTTATTTTAGAATAATTTTAGATTTACAGAAAAGTTGCAAAAATAGTATGGAGAGCTCCTAGCTACCCCATCACCCAGTTTTCTCTGCTGTTAATATCTCACATAACCGTGACACATTGGTTACAACTAAGAACCGCACATAATTAAAAAAAAAAATACAGTTAGGTGTATACAGTTTCTTAATCTGCTTCCTTCACCATATAAATATTTTTCTATGTCATTAACTACTCCCATCATTATTTTGTTAAAGAGGAAACTAAGATAATAAGTATGTCCATCAGATAAGGTAGGTAACATTTTGATCATGTCTAATCAGAAAGCTGCTTCCAGAAAAGCTCTAGCCCTGGGGCTGGAGGCAAAGATCCTGTGCTGAGGAGCTTTACCCAAGGACCCCCTGTCCCCAGCCGGGAATCTGCCCTGGTGTCCGGCAGGGTCTACTGGATGCCTTTAGGAGCATCAGCCGTGCGCCTGGCCCAGCCTTTGCAAAGGAGATTCTGAGTGTGCACAAAAGGAGTCCAGCCGTTATTTCTAACTTATCTTTTGAAAATTACAATAGAAATATATTCTTGTTATAGAAACTTTCAGAAAATATACATAGCAAAAAAAAAAGAAGCAAGCAGAATGCATGCAATACACAACCGCCCAGATATAGCCAAGCACACTGATTTATAATCTACTTATTCACTTATACCATGATCATTTTCCTCTGACATTTAATCTTCTTATAAAACTTTCCCCCAGGGGCTGCATAGAAGTCTATCCTGTGACTTTATCATAATTATTTAACCCTATCTCCCATTTTGGACATTTAGGTTGTTTCTAGCTTTTTCCTGTTATAAAAGGTACTGTAATTTTTTTTTTCTATTATGTCATTTTTTTCCTTATCATAAAGACTACAACTAAATAACATGACTTATTATTTCCCCAGGAAAAATCCTCGGAGGTGGAACGAGTGGGTTAGGTGGAGGTTCCCCAATTTGTGTCTTTCCTGACTGTCATTTTCCCAGAGCTTCAGAAAACAAAAACAAAAGCAAAACTCCTAGTGTCACTGCGTTTGAGGCAGCCATTATGAAAGTGCAGTTCTCAAAAGAAAATGCCCAACTTCCACCAGGGCTTTGGAAAACTGATTAGAAGTTTCTGTTTAGTCAACCGTGTAGCTACCCAGGGGCCCCTGCAGGAGGAGATGGTGCGTACAAATGTGGGTGTACAAACACCGGCACCCCAAAGAGCCTCCCGGGAGCTGGCCAAAAGGTGATGAAAATAAAAACAAGGAGGGAAAAAAAGATGTGATCACCAACCATCATTTGGTGACTCGAAATCACGTTGCTGCTGTGAGTTTTCGCACATATTCAAAAGACACAAACAAAGGAAAAGCAGTTATAAGTCACATCAAACTATTCAGTTTCTCAAGCAGGACTGCGGTTTGGCACCGCAGATATTACTGCTGTGCTGCGTGGGGCTCCAATTCTGGGAGAATTTTGAGCTTGAAGCTTGTGTGCGTTTATTATAACTGAGTTTATCTGAATTATCTGTATGTGATGATTGAGAGTTTGCGATTTTAGTTTTAGTTTATGCTAAGTCAGATAGGGGATTAGACACATGATTTTTTAAAAAGAGATTTCTAAGGCATTTTACCAGGTATAAAAAAAAAGAGGAACTTTAAAAAAATTGTGCTGGAAAATAAAAGAAAGAAGCTAAAACTATCTTGGCCTCGGATATGTTTGTTCTAACGTTGTGTTAATTAAAAAAAAAAAGTCTACCAGTTCTATAAAAGTCACAATCTGCAGCGACCACCCTCTATGCTGGGAGTAGATTTTAAGTGGATGGAATGCTGCAAACTCTACAAAGTGATTTTTTTTTTTTAGCTTAGGCATGGAGTTACCTATCACCCCTAATTTCTGGGAGGAAGAAGCTGAGCAGTAAATGTGTTAATGAAATGAAAGCAGGTGCCAGGAAAACAGAGGTATGAATTATAAGTTTATAAAATATGAAGACTAGAACTTCCTGGGGCAACCCACGTGGGTCTGTGGAACCGGCCCTTCCTGTGTTTGAAACGTGAGCACGCTCTCATTGCCTTTGCGTTTGCAGCCCTGCGTATTCCTGAGCAGCACACTAACATCATTCCTTTATTTCAGAGCATAAAATCGGTAGCCAGAAGAGCTGCTGATATTGTGTTCTCAACATTTAAATTCCATTATAGAAATTCCTTAGAGAGCTGGGAAAGAGTTTAATTTCTGGAATGATCTTGTTTTCTCTTTGAACACATGATGGATCACAGGAGTTAAGATTAAGATGGAATTCCACTACCTGACTCTAGTAAGCTCCCTTCCTCTTTCTCTTTCTCACGCATCCCCTGTCCCTCCTTTCTGTCCTTTCCCTCGCTCTGCCCCTCTCTCCTTCCCACGTTTATCCAGGGTTTGTTCAGGGACACGGGAGTGTAGAAGGTGCAGTTGGATCTCATCCTTGTCATGCAGGAGTGTGAAGGAGATGGCAGTCGCCTCTGCCTGGGTGGTCGGAGAGGCAGAGGCAGGAAGCAGCACTTGAACCACGTGCTGATGATTTGACAGGACTGTGGCAGGTGGAGCAGTAGGGACACCACAGCTGACGGGATGGTGGAGGGGTGCATGGTGTGGTACCTGAGGGAAGAGTGGGGCAGGGGCATTGCCTAAGGTCAGTGCCATGGGGTTGGGAATTACGGTGTTTTTGGCACTTAATCCTGCAGGGATTTGGCTTATCACCAGAGAAAGTTCTTGTCAGCATGCAACACACGTGTCAGGCAGTGTGTCTCCTTTTTGAGGTTCTCAGGCTTTCGATGGAAAATGAGGAACTACCAACTTGGTGTGTGTTAGTCACATATTTCACCCAAGAGTCTAACGAAACACATGGATGAAACTGTCCACTTCTGCTACACTGAAGTTTATTTTGAACAGATAACCTTTGTGTTATTCTGAGCCTGTTTATGTCATTGAAATGACATTGCATAATCTAGTCTGCTTTGGTGGTATAAATAATATCTGCTTCCCTAAAGAAACTGTCCCTGGGCCCACAGGGAGCCTGGGGTGATCTCCTAGGACTTGCAAACTGGAACCCCAAGTGATAGCTTGAGATGGAACCAGAAAGGCTGCTGGCAGGTCGCTTCTTCGCAACGGCCCAGCTACGGCCCTGCAGCGAGCTGTGGGAAAGGGGTGATCAGAATTTGGGGTAAACATGTGCATGTGTTTATGGGAACTCTGCATCCACCCACAGGCCAACTGCGAGCACCGTGTGGACTTTAGAAAACCAAGAAAAGGGTTTGAGGCCCATTGGGTTTTGAAGTGGAGGTATCTTTTATACCAGAGCTGCACCCGCAAACTAAAGCCATTTATTTCCAGGCCTCTTCTCTGTGGTCCCTGCAAGTCTCCGTGTGACATAGGAAGGCAGCATTAGGCTCCCAATTAAAAACAGGAGATAGTTGGAAAATAGAAATTTGAAAATTAGTTTTTATGTCCTACCCCAACTTCCTTCCTTTTTCACCTTCTCTTTTAACCTGTAACCCCGATGGAAAATGGCCAGGAATGATTGAATTTGGGAGGGAAAAATAGCATGATGAGCGAGCATCTGAGCCCAGCATGGCGTCTCCCTGGCTCCTCCACCCCCGTATCCCAGCTATTTCTGGCTGAACCTGCCCTGGGTGTTCCCAGGGTAATTCCCTGAATACAGCATCCCAAATCGGAAAGCAGCTTCAATTATCACCCTTACTGATGGTGTTGGGATCATTGTGCAGGGGCTTGGAGAGCCTCAGGTTTTTTATATCCATTCTCTCAACAACCCCCCTGACCCCCCAAAACCAAAAGTACTGCTTTCTGCAGGCCGAGCACAATCTGTGTGTTCCAAGTGTCTTTGAAATGGAAACCTCAGTAAACAAGATCTAAGACTGAGTTTATAAATTCGACGCAATCCTGAAGACTATTAAATCACCAAAAAAAAAAAATTTTTTTTTTAAAAAAGCAGAATTTAAATGTTGGAGAAACAATATTACGTTTACAGTGTAGCAAAACAGTGTTGCCCCAGAAGCTGGTAAGAAAATCAAAGTGAGGATTGGGCTTCTGGTATTTGTCTTTCTTAGTTTGGCTTCCATAACTGGCACTACTTATTTATCCATCAAAACAGGCATGACTTAGTAAGCTCTTCAAAGACAGAGGCAGAGTTTAGAGAGCCTGGAGTTTTGAGTGCAGGTCAGCTTGCTCATTGTGAGCATGGAGCAAAAGCCCAAAGATCTCAAAGAGCAGCTGCGTGGGCTGGGGAAATATACTAATGAAAGGGAATAGTGGAGATTTTAGCCCTTGGCGGTCCTTCTTACTCAGCTCCAAGTCACTGGGCCATGTGGAAGCCAGGCTAGTGTGGCCATACCTTCCAGTTTTTCTAGAGAAACTCCAAGTCTAGATTTTCATGCAAAATTTCCTGATATTCAAATGTTGACAACTAATTCATTTAAAACAACCAAGCAACCAACACACCCCTGCAGCTGCCTTTGCCCCACAGGCTGGCTGCCTCTGGCTTAGAAACTAGCAAAGGCTCTTAGGTAGAAAAGGTACTGGAGTTGGACCCTCTTGGATTCAAGTCATTCCAACCCTTTGCAGTTATTCACAGTCAGGTGTGCTCACCTATGGGTTTTTTAAAACTTTATACGTGTCCAGACTCCACCCCAGTATAAACCTCTTCAGGAGTGGAAACTAGATATGTGCTTATTTTTTTTTTTAATTTTTATTGTGGCAAAATATCAATAACATAAAATTTACCAACTTAACCATTATTTAAGAGTACAGTTCAACGGCATAAGAAGGTGCACATTGTTGTACAACCATCACCACCATCTAGCTCCAAAACTCTTTCCATCTTGTGAAACTGAAACTCTGTCACCATTAAACAACTTCCCAGTCCCCTCCCCAACTCCTGGCAACTGCCATTGTATGTTCCGTCTCTATGAATTTGTTCTACACTAGGAAACTCATATAAAGTGGAATCACACAGTGCTTGTCCTTTTGCCACTGGCTTATTTCACTTAGCATAATGTCCTCAAGGTTCATCCATGTCATAGCATTCATCAGAATTTCCTTCCTTTTAAAGGCTGATTAATATTCCAATGTATGGGTAGACGCATTTTGTTTACCCATGTGTCTGTGGGTGGACATTTGGGTTGCTTCCGCCTTTCAGCTATGGTGAACGATGCTGCCACTTGGGTGTACAGATGGGTCCCTGCTGTCAATTCTGGACGTGCCTGTTTTTAGAGGCCCACTGATGATTCAGACCAGCACCCTTTATTCAGAGCCACACTCATACCTGGTGGCGGCCGGTCCCTTATCTGTGCTGTGCTTCAGCCACATCACCTGTTGTATCATATCACCTGGTGGCTCTAGGTGAACATCTGGTGCAAGTTCTTGACTCTAGCTGACCTAGCAGGAAAGGAATTGATGGAGGGAGAGTGGCTAGATCGTCAAATCAATGGAGGAGACTGAGGACTGGCTTCAGGGGTAACTGGGACAAGCGAGATCCTGCCCATAGGAGCAGTCTATTTTGTATGTCACTACTGTCACCATTGCCACTGGACAGTTTCTGCTGCCTCAGCTGGGTTCCACCCCTGGCCCCTGGCCCAGACAGTCTGCGCCATCCCAGTAGGCACTCGCCCCTGAACCACTGAGCAATTGAGTCTGCTGCCGACATGGCAAACACTTCCTGTCTACCTTCCCTGAGAGCCGATGTCCTGGGCAGGGGCGTCCCATTGGCCTCGCTTAGACCCTGATCCAGAGCTCTAGGTGCCGGGGGCTGGAGAGAGGGAAAACATGCCATCTTTGACTTCCAGAGTGGTGGCGGGAGTCCAAACAGGAAGAGGACTCACAGTCCGAGCTGCTCTGGAGGTGGCCTTACCAACCCCCCCAGGCCACTCGTGTGCATCTCTTCCCAACTCCAAGTTTGGGGACATCACACTGGAGCTTAGAATTGGCCATAGTGGGAGTATTTACACAGCAGAAATGGCAAATTGGGGCTCTGTTTTTCATTCAGAGAACCATTTTGCCAGGATACCACTGGTTCATATACCAGACAGCCAAAGTGACAGGTGTCAACTATCCCGGGGATATAAGCAGTCATCTCTGCAAATTAGATTATTGAACTGAGTTGAAGGAAGGAAGGAAAGGAGAGGGGGCAGAGAGAGAGAGAGAGAGAGAGAGAGCATGCCCAAGCAGGAGAGAGTGCCCACACAAAGTCTGGGTGTAATTTTGCAGGTGTGCAGACAGCTAGAGCAGTGCCACCCAACAGAAAAAGAACTCAAGCCACATATGTAATTTAAAATTTTCTAGGAGCCACATTAAAAAATTTTAAAAACAGGTAAAATTGATTTTAATAGCATATTTTATTTAACCAATATATCAAAAATATTATTTCAGCATGTAAGCAATATAAAGCTATAAATAAGATCATTTACATTTTTTTCTTTGTACTAAGTCTTTAAAATCCAGTGTGTATTTCACATTTATGGCACATCTCAATTTGGAGTAGCCACATCTCGAGAGCTCAATAGCTCCATGTATCTGGAGGCTGCAATATTGGACAATGCAGGCCTGGCATATTTCAATAATGCCCGTACAGGGGTCTTCAAACTATTGCCCGGTGGTGGGTTGTGAAGGACGGATTGTGTTCCTCTCTTGCAGATGTGGAAAATCAGAAATTTGTATAAAATTGAATCATGTATCTGTCCATCTGCAATTCATTGATATGGGTAGAGGGTGGGCTATTTATTGTAGCCCCTATCTTATAAAGGGATCCTAAGTATTGCTGAAGGTGTCGGACATAACCTTGCAAATGTGTGTGTGTGTGGATCGAGGAAGAAGGTGGGCTGGAGCTAGGGTACCTGAGACTCCCTGAGTGAGTGAAGATGTCTAAAGGTGCCTTACAGAACTACTGGGCTGGTTCTCCTCTCTTTTCAGAAAATATATTTAGAGGTGAACACATAGAGAGCATGGAAGCCCCTCCCCCACACCGTGCCTGTGTACCCCCTTTCCTGGCCATTCATCTGTACCCTTTGTAATATCCTTTGCAATAACCAGTAAACATAAAAAACCCCAGAAACTATATCCACAATATATGCCTGCCAAGGGAACAACCAGACCTCACTTAAACAGCTCCTGGAAACAGGTGGTTTCAGGTACAGTTGGCAGGAGTGTTTATCCATAGGAGGGCAATTTGGCAACAGCTACGGACGTTTTAAATGTGCAAACCTTTCGGCACAAATGTTTTTCTAGGAATGATCTTAAGAAAGTTCTATACATGTGCAAAGACGTGTGAGCAAGGATGGTCATGCAAACACTGAAAATAACTAAAATTTCCACCCATGAGGGACTGGCGTGCTGAATTATAGTATGCTCAGTCTGTGGAGCTCCTGCCAACCGCTACAGAGTGATGCTTGTGTATAACTGCCAGGGAGAGAAAGCCACAGTAGACACAGAAACACAGAAAGAAAAAAGCAAGTTGCAAAACGATCTGAATAATATGCTAATTTTACAGAAAAGCAAAAAAAAAATTTAGTATAGGCATTGAAAAGAAAATTGGAAAAAAAATACAATCAGGTTATCTGTGGGTGTGGGACTATGATAGGAGTATTTAGGGAGAGAGTTTTCCTTTACATATATTGCTAATGTTTGAAATTCTTCAATGATCTTGTAGTGTTTCTATAATTACGAAAAGATATAAAATAATCCTGTAGAGTTTCTGTAATTATAAAAAGATATAAAATAATCCTGTATAGTTTCTGTAATTATAAAAAGATATAAAATAATCCTGTATAGTTTCTACAATTATAAAAAGATACAAAATAATCTTATATGGTTTCTATAATCCTAAAAAAGATATTAAATAATAAACAGACACAGTAATATAATTTAAAAGAAAAATACTTGTGCTGTCAAGTCTACAAAAACAGCAGTTTTCCAACCTTTTTGGTACCAGGGACTGGTTTCGTGGAAGACAATTTTTCCAGCGGATGGAGAGCGATGGGGAGAGGCTGTAAATACTTTTCGCTGGTTTGCCCCAGGCGGGGGGTTGGGGACTGGCATTGCTAGGATAGATGTTCCCAGTCTGGTCCCGCCCTGCTGGAGAAACCTACTCTGCAACCTGCCATCAAAGCCTCAACTACCGATAGCCTTTAATTTGGTGATGCCACCTCTAGAAGTTTATACTAGAATAAGCTGACTGAGGGCATATAGGTGTATGTATGTGCAAGGATGTTCATTACTATGTAATTTATAGTAAAACATGGGGGGATTGAAATGTTCATTTATAGGGAGTTACTTCAATAAATCACGGGCTAACATACAGTGGACTTCTCCGTTACAATGATGATACAGGAAGTGTATAGAAGTTGGAGTAGAAGCTGTTTCTGATGTATAGTTAAATGAATAAAGCAGGTTATAAGACAATTAAACTGCTGTGCAGTTTAATTCTGATCTGTGTCACATATGTGGTTACATGAGAACATTTACAGAGAAGAAAATCTGTAACGACATACATCAGGGTATGGTTAGCCGTGGCTTTCTCCAAGTGTGAGATTTCTGTTTTCTTCTATATTCTTTTAGAAATGACCTAATTTATTTACAATGAGTATATATAATTCTTTTATATAATTTAGATCTTTTCTAAAAAATGCCATAGAAGCCAGCTACAAACTGTCCCTCTGTATTTGTCTCAGCAACAGTGTCAAGGTAGGAGGAGTAAGACAGTCACTCTGGCATCCCCGACCTGCTAGCGATATTTGTAATGCAGGTGTGGACTGCACCCTACTGTCTGCGAATCTTGTTTCAAAGGCTTTTAACACTGTTTGAGTTGTTGTGAATACAGAATGTCGTTTGATCTATGACAGCCAAGTATGATTAAGAAATTGTCACAAGGGGCTCTTTTAAAATTCTGTGTGTGTGTGTGTGGTTTTTTTAATTTTAAAAGTGAACTTAAGCACACAGATTGTTTTTTTTCTTTCTTTCTTTTTTTGGTGGAAGGTGGAATCATTCTGGTCAGAGTCTGCTCAGGGCCATCGGCGATTCCTGTGTGCACTCAAACCAGGCACGCCTTTCCAAAAAGCCCACGGCAAGCATTTTTTAAAGCCCATGGATTAATTTTAAAATCTGAGTGTAACATTTAACACATGCCGGAGACTTTCAGACAACGATGACATCAAAGAATGGCTGTCTGTTCCTTGTCTTGGTGACCCATCTCCCCAGGGTTATTATCTTGGTGTGTGAGGATCAACCCTTGCTTGGAAAACAAAACGCCTTTATTTTACCCAATTTGGGTGACGTGGGACCATGTTCCAAGGCTCGTTATGTTTGATTTTCAAGTGTGCTCTGATACAGCGGCCCCAGGCTCACAGGGAGTTACCAGGCTTCCCAGTCCAGGTGAGGTGCCACCACCCTGTGAGGGGGACTGGGGGTGCGGGCAGAGCCAGGGGAGACCCTCTTTCACCCCCAAGCTCCAGGCTTCAGACACTGAAGCTGGAGGTTTCGCTAGACACGGGGCTGACCGAGAAACAACAGATCCCTCCAGCCTCATCACCTGCCCCGTGAGCCCCAGACCCTCAGCACAGGCTGGCACTAAATAACATCCTTGAGAAAACACTCAGTAAAGCGCTAACCACGATTGCTGTGACTGCTACGGCCAGTACTATTTACTTAAAGAAAAACAAACAACTCCAGGCGCACGCGTGTGTGCGCGTGTGGGTGGCCACAGGGGTCTCTAAGGTGCATAGCTGAATGGAACAGGAATCATTCCTGCAACAGAGGAACTGCAGCTCCAACCCAGCATGGAGGTGATGAGATTTTCTCGTGGCCACATCTGCAGTAATAATGGTTCAGAGCTCTGCTGAGCTGAGCACTCATGTGCCCTGTTTAATCCTGCGACGTGAACACCATTATCACCCCCATTTTACAGATGAGAACATCAAGGCTTAAAGACCTTAAGTATAAACACTTGCAAGATAACAGGGCAAGGAAGGGTGGGGGTTTGAGGCCTCCTGACACCTGTGCAGGCTCTCCACCAGAGCACAGCACTGCCCTGTGACACCTGTCACACTGTCCTGGAATCACCTGGAAGAGACTATGTCTGTTGATGCTTGAATTCACCCAGTGCCTGGATGTTAGTTCTGGGAGTGAACTTCAGCTTCTCCTGCTCCTCCCTGACCTGGCCAAGGGCAGGCAGGAACAGTGGGGGGGGGGGGGGGGGCAGAACCTCATTGGTGGCATGGGAATGGCCCTGGCAAACTGGGATGGGGGCAGGGAGCTTGCCTTTAGTGCTGTGCTGACCCATGTTGGAGTCTGACAAAAATTAGTGACATTGGTCCTGTTTGTATTTAAACTTTTGGTATTTTGTTGATCATGGGTTTTTGAATCAATTTTGATTTTTTTTTTAAAAATTGCATTAAAAATTATTTATTGTGATAACTGAGTTTGTTGGTGCCACCTTAAATTTCATGCCCAAAGAAAGTGCTTCATTGACCTGATCCTAGACCTGGCCCTACTTACTTCCCCAAACCCACTGTCCTCCCAAGACCCAAGTAGCAGAAAGCAAGTCTCATCAAACTCTTTTATTTTACTTTGGGAGACAAGCTTAATTATAATATTTTTCTGAGTCTGCCTGATTGACCAGTTTGAAATGCTCACTAAGTTAATGACCAAAACATAATTACAATTTAAAACTTAAACTTAATAAGACCTTGGTTCCTCCTTCTTTCCTTCCTTCCTTACTTTTTTTAACAAGTGTTTCTGTGCAGAAAACACAGGCTGAAACTTGCTTTGGGCACCATCTCTTGCATTTAGATGACCACAAACACTATTCTGGGAAGTAATCGCTGTAGGTGGGAAATCAATAAGCATTTGTTGGCCAAAGGAGTGGCCCAGCCACGCTGGCAGGGAGTGCCCCGTCCCCGGCACCTTGCGGGGAGGCTGCCCCGGGCCTCACTGAGCCTCATTCAGCCCCCATGTGCAGAAGATGACTCAGCCTGTGATTTCATTCACCCAGCCTGGTGTTTATGCCACTGGCCACAAACCGGTTGACACTGTTCGGAGCTGTCCTGAGGTGACGCTCCACTGGTGGAGAATGACATCCAGTCAGCTTGTGGCCACTGTGGCCAAAACAGCAGAAACGCTGTGGCTTCTGAAGCACCCATTGTCTGCTAGTCAATCGTGGGTGTGGCACAACAGCCGTGGGTTCTGACAGCCAAGCCTGGAGTGGCAGGTCCCTGCCTAGGGCTCCCTCCAAGAAGCCCCCCCAAAACACTCTTAGGCTCCAGTTAGTTCTGGAAGGAGCTTCGGATCCTTCTGAGAAGGCAGCTTTGGTCATTCCAGTGGATTCGTACCTGGTGCCTTTGGATGCTGCCAAGGACCCTATCAATGAATCTCAAGAGAAGATGGGAATGTCTGCACACACACCATTGCCTTCCTAAGCACCCACACAGTCATGTAAATAATCTCTTTCTAGCCAATGGGGAAAATTATAGGAGTGGCAATTAGAAAGACATCCACAGCCGCAACGGGCAGTGTGCTTAACAGTGTGTGTGCACTGCCTCGTTTAACCCCCAGTGAGGTGGGTTTTGTTACTACCCTGACCTTGGACATGAGGAGACCGCGTCACCAGAGGTCAAGTAGCCCATCCAACGTCGCAAAGCCAGTGAGTGCAGTAACCAGCTGCAAAGCACAACCTAATCGAGGGATGCACAACTAGGACTTTAAAGGGAGGAGAAGACCAGGAGGAGAAAGGAAAGGAGAATGGGAGCGGAAACTGGGCTCTGACTGTGCCTGGACACGGCAGGGTTCTCAGGAGTGGAGTTTGGGGGTGGGGAGCGGGGAGGGCACCCTTCTCTCCCTCCTCCCGGCTCCAGGGGCAACCTGCCCTCTTCAGCCGGCTTGGGCACACCTTCCCCGCATCTTCCCTGGGTGGTTCACGGCTCAAAGCCAGCAGCTCTCTATGTGAGTTACTGTGGGCGTGTGTGAACACAAAATGCAAAAGGCATCTTCCGACACCTGCACGGTCCCTAGAACCATAGACACCGTGGTCATGAGTGAATTTAAGAGCTGCCTGTTAAACTGGGGTGGTGGGGGGCTGTAACACCCAGTTTTAGTTTTTCCCCCACTGGGGATCTGTGCACCGAGAGTTGCTCATATAGGTTCCACGTCCTGGCCATGGCGCACTGGCTAAAGCAAAGGACTGTGAAGAACCCGGACCGCAGAGGGAACATGCGACTAAAACCACCAGAAGGGAGCCGACGGCACAAAACAACAGCAGCCACAACAGAAAGACTGCCTTTGAGCAGTAATCCCTGGCAGATAAAATGTTATCAATCCATCTTCACACTTCCTTTACTGATTCTTCGCTGCTCAACTCTGGATTTTAGGATTTGAATTGGACAACCCCTAATGGTCACTACCTGAGAAGTTTTTGGTTTTGGGGGTCTTTTTGCGCAAAAAACACTTAGTGATCACCAAGGGAGCAGGGACACGCATGTCTTGAAGGGTACAGGCTACGTGAAGTCTCCATTCTGCCCCAACTGCAGTCCCTAATATCTTCTTATCACACAGCGCTAGGTCAGACTCCACCAGAGCTGGACATTTTGGAAATAGAAATTCAATAAAAATGTTAAAGTGGAAGTGAAAAAAAAAAGCGAATGATCTAAAATAACTACCATAGGGTCTCAGGACATGTTTTGCTCAAGAAAGAGGAGGAATGAAGTGGAGAGTCTGCTCACTGAGTGCATGTTGAAACCTCGACCTCACATAGATTAGATGTGGCATGCACGAGTGGTAGCAGCCACAGCCACACCTGGGGACAGGCAGTGGGGCACAGGTGGGGGTGTCACAACTTTCCTGCAAGAGCTGAGGAGGAGTAGGGAAAAAGACCCCTCTCCACGGTCCAGGCACGGCAGAAGGGACAGCATTCAGGGGTCCTCCCTCCTCTACATAAAACCTCATTTCTTTCAGTATCTGCTCCTATGTCTTCCCTTAACTGGTCTCGGCTTCCTTTGTCTCTACCTCTTCGTGCTTCTGTTTTGTCATCTGCAAAATGGGGACAATGCTTGTGCCTACAAAATGAAGTTGTGCATGTAAAATGCTTATCGCCCTGCTCGGCACCTGATAAACACAATCAGTGTCATCGATGCCTTTATTATTTCCGTTACTGGTGGTCCTAGTCTACCATTCCTGCCACGAGCTGTTCCACTCACCCACTTGCCTACCCCTAGGCGAGTGGGCTTTTTGTTTTCCTTTCTTTCTTTTGAACCTCACAGATCGAGTCTTCTCCTACGATCTTGTTGTTTTGAAGTCCTCTGGTCGTACGACCTGGGCATTCTCTATGGAGTTCCCCACATTACCTAGAAGTTTCTGGGGACACGGCAGCACTTCTGGGATCCCAGTGCTGGGACCTGTGGTGAGGGGTGTTATCGGGCCCCATAGCCTACCTGGGACTGGTGCTCCAGGTGCAGGGCCACCGTCAGGGGTGTCTGTCCTCTATCCCGGGGGTTTGGTGGCAGTCAGCACTCACTGCTACAGAGGAGCCTCTTAGAAAAACACTCGGCAAAAAGATATCCAGGATGTTGACAAAAATCAGGGTCCATCAGGGTCAGGACATTTAGTGCCTATGTGAGAACACTGAAAGGCAGCCACAAAAGAGGAGGTCTCTGATGAAGTTGAGCCCTCGTGCCCTGCTGCCCTTGTCTGTCAGCTGTCTGCTCCTGGCTTTCTGAAACCTTAGTGACAAACATGTAACCCTCAGAGGATCTCTCACAGGGCTTGCCTTGCCTCCGCTGCTCCCTGTCAGCAATCGGGGCCTCCCTCGGGGCCAGGGGGTGAGGCTGCCAGAGAAAGTTCAGGTGACTCAACTGCAGCCAGGTCAGCGGGCGAGGGATTGGCCCTGAGCCTGTCTCTCCCGGACGCCACGCGCAGGCCCAGATCGCAGGCTGCGCAGAGAGGCTGGGAAAGGCCAGAGGATGGAGATTGTCCAGGGGGCAGGAAGAATATGCTCAGCTCTGGGTGGGGACCTCCTGCAAGGATTCTTGTTTCCCGTCCCACTAGGACAAACCAAGGAAGCAGATTTTGCCTCCCAAAGCAGGTACCAGTTCCCGGGATTGAGTTCGCCTTCTGAGCTCCCAGGACTCGATTGCCTTATGCAATCGAGGGAGGAGGGTGAATGGGTGACTTGTAAGTTCCCTTGCCTTGCCAGCACTCTGTGAGACTCAGAGATATGATCTGGCACCTGTGGCCTTTGTCCTGGGCGGTGGCCCACCTGTGTGTTGTGTTCTCTGTGGTCATTGTGGAAGGCTGAGCATGGAGGAGAAATGCATTTTTTTTTTGGTTTCGATTGAGGCATTTTTTCCCCGAGTTTCATGAAGCCTGTAATGTTTAAGAACTTGAAATATTCAGCAGCTTGTCTTGAGCTCAGAGCCTGGTCTGTCAATATCGGCAGGGGGTGAAGACAAAAGTTTTTGGAGCTGTTAATCCTGTATGAGCAGAAAAGAATGTGGCTTGATTTCTGTTGCAGGCATTTCTACTTTTACACTGGGCTTAGTTAAAAATGACAGAATGGGAACTGCTTAAAGAGTTGATTTGCACTGTCTCCATGAATAACTAGACGGGTTTGTGTGTCTGTCTTTTTGTTTGTTTGTTTTGTTTTTTGGAGACATAGTCTTTGCTCTGTCACCCCAGCTAGAGTGCAGTGGCATCATTATAGCTCATTGCAACCTCAAACTCTGGGCTCAAGCAGTCCTCTTGTCTCAGCCTCCTAAGTAGCTGGGACTACCGGCATGTGCCACTATGGCTAGTTTTTTCTGTTTTTAGTAGAGACAGGGTCTCGCTCTTGCTCAGACTGGTCTCGAACCCCTGAGCTCAAGCAATCCTCCCACCTCAGCCTCCCAAAGTGCTAAGATTATAGGCGTGAGCCACCGACCTCTTAAAGTATATCTTGCCGCCCTATTTTAGCACCTTACATTTGTTAGAATAAACTGAGCCTTACTTGAAAACAGTATTTCAAACGAATTTCTCTACAACTAAAATCTGCTGGATAAAAGCGAATTCCTGTTTTAGAACAACATGACACTTCTCAACCCATTGTTTCGTGAGCCTGCTTTGGTGAATGTGGTCCTCATCCTACTGGATATTTATTGAGTGTGCAGAAGAAGGAAGGGGCAGTGAAGGAGCAGGAAAATACCTTCAGAGGGAAACACACTTGCTATATGCCATAAGCCAAAGCTTCAATTTCACGGCTCTTCCCAACCATCACCTTGCTCTTGGCAAGTTCATAAGGTATCCTTGTATAGCAGAGAGAAAAGCCCTTTCTCTGGCCGGCTTCCTCTATGGCCTGCCTTCCTCAACACAACAGGAGGCCCCGGGGGGTCTAGCTAGCAGGATGAGGCTCTGAGTATTGGCTGCCAACTCGAGCTAGCATCACCTGTGTACCTTGGTGATCACAAAAGCCAAAGAAACCCTGAACCAGAGGGGCAACATGGAAGCACTGTTGTCCATAATCTGAACTTCTGGCAATTGAAATATTTGGAGCCTCCTTGATGGGGCCACTTACTCTCTAAGTTATATATTTCATAAGGTTGTATTTTTATGCCCAGTGTAATCAGTTTCCCATAGAGGAGAACATCTGTAAATAGACCATCGCTACGGGCTAGGTAATCCCACAGTGTATATAATCTGCTCTCTGTTTACTGATTGCTCACCTGGCCTCCAACACATATAACAACTTAATTTCTCAGGGCCTTGTGTATTTTCCCTTTAGTGTCTGTTTACTGTAATTGCTGGGACCTCACGTTGGTGGTTGGCTGGATGCAGGGACTTTTTTGACGCCGTGTGTTCCTTCTCATCTGACTTCTGAGGACCAGAGTACTTTTCTCAAGGAGCCTGCCTAAAACCCTCCCTGCTTTTCTAACTCCTTCAAAGGCCAGCTTAAACTTGTTCCTTCTGCACAAAGCCTGTTTCAACTAAAATCAAATGAGGTGGGCAATTCAGCTGGCTCTTTTGCTGGTGTGACATAGCACTGCACATTTCAAAAATCAACTCCATGCTCTAGAAACATACATGTCTATCCTTAAGCTTTGTGCCTGCAGAACACACTGCCCTCCCATAGGCAGATGTTGAAAGGTCCAACTTTGCATTATGGACACCATAAAATTATCTATTGTCTATTTCATTCTATAGGACTCCTTAATGCCTGTGGATGCTATTTTTTTAGGATGTAAACTCTTTATAAGGTGCAAATCTACTAATCTTGCTAGGCACAATGGTCAGGAAGATGGTAAATGCAGACAGATAACTTAAATGTTCTGATGGCACCCACAACAACCCTGCATATTCTTGTTAAATTCATTCATAATCTTTGGTGTTTCTAGAAAGCACGACAGACCGTGATTTTCTCAGTTAAATAAAAAATTGCATACATGTAGTGTTACTTTTTCTATGTGGCTGGGGTGCTTGCCCCAGTTTACAAGTAGAGACAGGAGAGAAGATGACAGCCTCTGCCCCCTCACTTTTCTGCCCTGTAGCTTTCTGCTGCTTTTAGAGATAATCTTTGGAATGATGGGGGCATCTAGGTGCTGGAGTTGGGACCATGGGAGGAATTGTTTAGTTCTAATCCCCTAGAAATTTTTTTCAAGGAGAACCTGATTTGGTTTTGATTTCATTGTTGATTTTCACTTTTCTTTCTGTCTTTTGTCAAGATGCAAGGTAAGCAAAGTCAGGCATTGAATAAACAGAAGGCTACAATTCAAATCACCTTATTATAAAAGCCTGTGACTTTGCTGGTGGCAGAGTATAGGTAGAAGGAGAAATCCTTGCCTGGAATGGGTTGGTGCACAGAGCTACTTTCTCTCATGTCCTCTCCTACCTCTCCTTAAGGAAATAGATACAGCCACGAGGAGGGGGGTGGCAATTTAATCTTCCACCACCTGTTCCCAAAGTGAGTGTACATTTTCCCTAAATGTATATACATGCCTTAGATAAACCGATGTGGATAAAATTAACTAAGTCACCTCATCTGGGTTTTAATTTTCCTGTGATCAAAGGGGACACACTGCTCCTCCACCACTCTCCTATATTTAAACAGTGGTTGGATTTCACTAATAACTATGAAATATTTAAATATCGCACGTGAGCAAGTCAACATTCCAAATTCTTCTTAACATCACCAATAGGACAGGAAGAGCTTTCTTTTCTTCTTAAAAAAATATGAAATGGCGTCCAAAGTCATAATTTCAAAGGAGACAACCCCAACCTTATTTCAGCTTGGGAGTGGGCAGAAGGAAGTTTATACTTGTGCAATGCTGTTTAAGCTTCTGTCCATTAAGATAGAAAAGGTGGGTTTCTGAGAAAGATGTTGAGATATAAAATAATTATATGATAAAGGTATTGCTTAACACTTTTTTAGGGGGAGAAGTTGTATTTAAGAGACCTATCCTTGAAGCTTCTCTAAGAACTAATTCCTGGATTTGTCCCCGTTGCTTCTCTGACCCACCCATCCACTCACCTACAGTCCTCACATTTCCGGTTGATGCCTGAACTTGAACTACAGCTGCCTGTTCATCGGATTATGTTACAAATTCGGAATTCAGTTATTAAAATGTGAAACCCCAGTCATTTAACTACTAACTTTCAACCCAAGGTTCTGAATCCACTAGGGTACCAGGACTTTTAAAATTAACAAATAGACGAAAAATGTAAAAATCAGACTTTAAATGCTTTATTTTGTTGATTCTGTACAATGCAAGGAAACAAAGTTAGAGAGGTAAAATAAAATGCCAGTTAAATTCGGCTACTGCCAAAACAACCAAAAACCGTAAACATAAAAATCAACGCAAGCTGCTGAAATATCATAATAATCTTGGATAACGTAATGTGTTAATGCCTGTAACAAATCAAAACCGGCCACCTATGTAGTTTTTCAACTGCCAAGCAGAGAGAAGGAAGACCTGCGCAGCGCTGGTTATAGGACCCTGCGCGCTGAGCAACTGCGCGGTCCCCGCTGTCGCCACCACCGCTGGATGGGCTGAGCTGCTGGCGGTTTGGGGCTCCAGGTCCTTCTCCGCGCCTTTTAATTAGCGATCTCGACTGGACAGGCGACTGCGAATGCCTTGTTACCTATTTTAGTAAATCGGGGACACCGTTGCAGTGAAAGGTGGTTGGGTTTTGTTTTAAGCAAGCTCAAATGTTGGTTACGCTACCTTGGGGAAAGGGAGACGAAAAGGTGACTCTCGAGTCCTAAGCTGCCTTTCTAAGAAGACCCCAGGATTTGAGTGAATATTCTTCATAACAAAAACGCCAGACCACGAGAGTCTCAAAAATAGCGCTCTGAACAGCAGGTCACCAAAAGCGGACCGACTTCCCAACCCACCACGCCCAACGACCCTGGCGCTGCCATCGCCCCCACCCGCCGCACCGCGACCCCAGCCATTTGGCCGCCGAGGGTCCTTCCGTCTGCCACGTCCCGGGTGGTGTGCACCGACTAACTGGTCTTTCTCAGCCTCTCGAGGTCCGGCAGCCTCCTCTGGCAGGGCTTGGCCGGCGGGAACAAGGGTCCCTGTGGCCTCCGGCTGGGGAAAGGGAAAGAACCACCCCGCCGCTGTTCAAGCGCAGTCCCTCGGCCTGGGAGCGACGTGCTCTGGTCCCGGGAGGTCGCCCTGGGGGCTGGTCTCTCTCCACACCTAGGGCGAATCAAACCCACCGCATGGCGCCCTAAAATCCACACCAGCCCACGAAGCGCGCGACACCAGGGACGGCGAGAGAGATGCACCAGGTGAGAGTGAGGGGTCTCTCACTCTCTGCCCCAAAGCAGCTGGAAGCGACCCAGAACCCCAAATAGCCCCCGAGCGGCATCGAACATCCGCTCGGGTCACTTTAACTTTCCAGGGGTGGGGGCAGGGAAAGTCCCTTCCTCTGGACCAGAAGGTTCGCAATGCCCTCCTTTTTCGGCCCTGCTGTCCCTGGACGCAGGGCGCAGGGGCGCGGAGAAGCTGGGCGGCGGGAGGCCTGGCCGAGGTCGCGCCCGGGCCTGGCCGGCCCTCACTTGGAGAACTGCGCCTGCACAGCGGCCAGACCCAGGCCGGCGGGGACCAGGTGCGGGAACTTGCACACGGCGCAGGTGCACAGGCCAGGGCCGCCCGCGCCGCCGCCGGGGAGCGCGAACTGGCCGCACGGCGGCTCGTCGAGAGCCAGCGACAGGTACTTGGCGGGGCGCAGCGCGTCCGGGGGTCCCACGGCGCCGGGCGCCAGCAGCACGGAGCCGGGAGCGGCGGCGAGCAGGGGCAGGCCGGCCAGCAGCAGGCGCGGCGCGGCGGGCCCGGCGCCCTCGCCCAGCGCGCGGCGCAGCTCCTGCAGCGAGCTGCCCAGCAGCAGGATGTAGTTGCGGGCGAGCAGCAGCGTGGCGATCTTGGAGAGCTTGCGGCCCGGCGCGCCCTGGCAGTGCGCCGCCGAGTAGGGCAGGATGACCTCGCGCAGCGCGTCCATGGCCAGGTTCAGGTCCTGCATGCGCTTCCGCTCGCGGCTGTTGATCTTGCGCCGCAGCTGCTGCTGCTGCTCCTCCTTGGCGTCCGCCCGGGCGCTGCCGCCCGCGTGCGCGCCGGACCCGGGCCCGGTGCCTGGCGGCTCGGCCGGCGCCTCCGGCTTCTCGCGAGCAGCCTTGGGGAGGAGGGGGGCCGTCGTGGAGGAGGAGGAAGTGGAGGAGGAGGAAGAGGAGGAGGAGGAGGATGGCTGCCGGTAGCCCACCAGCTCGAAGAGCGAGGCCCCGAGCTGCAAGTCGCCGGGCCGCTGTGGCCGCAGCATGGTCCCGGGGGCCGCGTTCACACGCGCCTGGGAAACCGCATAGTACATCTGGGGGGCCCCGGGGGCGGCCGAGGGCGTCCTTCAGGAACGCCCCGGGGTGGGCCCGTTGGCAGGCCGCGCCTCCCCGCGGACCTGCGCGCGGGGAGCCGATGGTGGGGCCCCGGCCCGCGCCCGACCCCTTTAAACCCGGCTTGGGAACCTGCGGGGCCGCGGGCGGCGGGACGCAGCCAATGGAGGCGCGCGGCCGGGCGCAGGCGTGCGGTCATTGGCTGCCTGCGCCTCGGCCGGCGCGGAGGTGCGGCTGGCACCGCTCAAGGGGGTCATTGTGAGCCGCTGTGCCAGTGTCGCAGGACAGGGCCCGGGAGCGGAGGGAGGGCGCCTTTTCGGGGAAGTGTGGCTGTTCCAGGAGGACTGGTGGCATTGCTCAGGCTAAGCCTCCTGTGCCTCCCTCCAGCTCCTCTCTGCCTCAACTTTTCTTTATAATACATAGGTTGTTTTTTAAGAAAATTGTGATCAGATATTCATAGCATAAAATTTACCATCTTAATAATTTTTTAGAGTTCAGTTCAGCAGTGTTAAATACACTTACGTTGCTGTGCAAACTGCAGAACACTCTTCATATTGCGTACCTGAAACCCTAGGCATTAAACAACTCCCCATCTCCCTGCCCCAGCTCCTGGCAATTGCCTTTCTGTTCTGTCTCTGTGTATTTGTTCTGCTCAAGTAGGTTCCTATAGAGACCTCACTTAGGTAGAATTATCCAATGTTTGTCTTTTAGGGACTGGTTTCACTTAGCATAACGTCTTCAAAGTGCATCCGTGTTGTAACATGTATCAGAATGTTCTTCCTTGTTAAGGCTGAATAATATTCCATTGTATGGATATACCACATTTTGTTTATCCATTCATCTGTGGATGGACACTTGAGTTGCTTTCACCTTTTGGCTGTTGTGAATATGCTAGCATGGAACTTTAAAAAAAAATACATGAGTTCCTGCCAGGTTCAGAGAATTAAATTTCTGGGCTAAATGACCATAGCATTAGAATGGCTACTCCCTGCCACTCTCTCCTCCCCTTAATCCCTCTGATTGAAAGGTTTTTATGGACAAAGGAGCCCTTGGGATGGAGTTTCTCTTCTCCGCAAAAGGGACATGCGTTCATTCTACCAGAAACTGTACTCTTGGTTAAGCAAAACTCACTCAGAAATTGGCCTCTTATCAGAAACAAAATAAAACAAAGCACGTACATAGTCCTATCTATTGAGGATGGGCCTGAATCTTTTTCTTCCTCAAATAAAACAGCATTACTTGGTGGCTATGGACGTTTTCTACTGCCAACATCAGTGCATACTACTGCAAGTTGTCAAGTTGTCATCAGAGCATGGTGGCATGTCCCAGGGGAAAAGGACCTTTTGGTATTTAATCCTCTACCATCCAATATGGTAGCCACTAGCCACACTTGGCTGTTGAAATGAAAATTAATTAAAATTAAGTTAAAAATCGAGTTCTCCAGTTGCACTAGCATTGGTTCAGGTGCTCAGCAGTCACAGGGGCTAGTGGCTATCTACTGGACAACACAGACATAGAACATTTCCATCATCGCAGGAAGTTCCACTGGACAATGCTGACTTAGAGTATAACGCACACAAAAAATGAGCTTCCTCCATCTGAGGGCCGTCTGGTATGAGAAGAGAGACACTGTTGAAGGGCCTGTCCACCATGGGAAGTGGTCTCTGCTCTAGGAGCCCATTGGCTATGCCTGCTGATTTTAGGGCTGCTTTGTTTTTGTTTTCTTCCTCATTTTTTCCCTAGGTTCACTCTGGTCTCTGCTTCCAACCTGCAGCTCTGCCTGTAACATCCTGCCTGTGCCTTGGGTGCAGCTCCATCCAACCTTACCTTCTTCTGGAAGCCTTGGTGATTTCTCATATTTCTCCTTTTAGCATGCCTGGCAAACCATTGATAGCATTTCTCCATAGCTTCCACTGTATTATGTGGGTACTGTATCTACATTTAGCTATTATTATTTTGAGGGCAAGACCACCTATTCATTTTTGCATCCTCCCAAAGCCAAGCACAGTGCTTCGCACCTCCTGTGTGTCCAGGAAGCATCTAAGGATGGGTCTGAAATCTCCCCTAGCTCTTGGGCTCATCCCTTAACTGTGTAGACCCCCTACAGTGCTCGAACCCAAGCATTTCCTATAGGTTCTATAGGGAGGGAAGGAACCTGATAGGACCCCCAACCCTCAGAGGGGCCTGGCCTGATGGTGATGGGGACCCTGCTTCGGAGAGAGAAGGGGGTCTTGGCAGGAAAGAGGTGAGTCCCCAAGCAGAACCATACTGGGCAGGAAGGTGGCGGGGGGGGGGGGGGAGAGAGACCAAGGAAGTAGCCTTGGAAGTTTCAAGCAATTATGTTTAACACCTCTCTAATAATTTCACTGTTTTCAATTGGTTCTCACAGGACCCCTGGTGAGCTGGTCAGTTTTGATCCCTGCTGTACATGGTAAAAGCGAGGCCTTTGTCAACCCCCCCCACCCCCAAGAGGGTAGGAGATTGCTGGGTGGCCTCAGACAGAAGAGGCAGAACTGCACCCCCAACAGCTGGCCTCCTGGACTCCTTCCAGCTGGACCAGACTTCTGGGAATCCCAGGAGGGGGCCATGATGGAGGAGGGTTGGGGACTGGGTGTAAGCATGGAGGGGCCAGCCTAGGCCAAGCCAGGACTGACAAGTTGATGGGTTCCAGCCACGTTCCTGAAAAGAGGGGCCCCAGGGTCCTGCCACCAGGAGCCCTGCACCAACCTCCTTGGCCGTGCCCACCCTCACCCTCAGGACCCTTCTGTCCTGCAGCTGAGGTGGCAGTTTGGGACAGGCCCTGGTGACCTCCCCCTCCAGCTTCCTCTGCCCACATCCAAGGTGCCCGGGGGCCTTCTCCTGCCAGCAGGAGGAGGAAGTGGATGAGGAAGACAGAACCTAATGCCTCACCCAGAGTTGCCTAAATTGCACCCTCCACATTTCCCAGCCACAGGTAGGGGTGCTCAGAAATCAAAGAGATGGAAACACACACACTGCTATTTCCCCCCAAAATATCCCCTCTTTACTGTGGGTGGCCCTGAGGGTTCCCTTTAGCCCTTGGTCTCACCTCATCTCCTCCTCTTTGGAGGAGAACTCCTCTCTGCCCTGGCCAAGGACACTGTCAGTTGGACATGCTGGTCAGTGTGTATTTAAGTGCCCTTGGTGGAGGGCTCCATAAGACAGTCTGGGTGGCCATACGGACCCAGCATGGGCACAGGATTTGCTGCTCGTTGGAGCTGGTGACTTGGATGGTCCCTTGTGCTGGGCTGAAGCTGCAGCGGCATGCAAAGTGTGACAGCTGGCAAGGGCTGGCGAGTCCCCGTGGCTGCTGGCAGGGGCTCCCCGGGCTGTCTCAAGGGGAGGCAGCTGCTGTGGCCTCCCACATTCAGGACATACTTGGGGAGCCACTTGCATCCGCCATAACAACCGCTCTTGTCTTTGCCTAAAGGGGCTTGTGTGTGTGTGTTGGTGACTCCTTTCACCCTGAGGAGGTGTGTGTGTTGGGCTTCCTTTTCCCTGAGTCTCTCCCAACCCTGCCTCCCACCCTTGCTTTAGGTCAAGAAACTCCAACCTTGCAAATGGCAGACACTGGAAACTCGAAACCTCAGTGATGTGTGAGTGTGTTTTGAATGCAGCACCGTCCATCTCCTCTGTAGGGACAGAGACAGGCTGTGCCGTTGCAAAGCCCTCTGTTGTCCCCCAAGAGACTGTCCTCTCGCAGAAGGCCAGCTAAGTATAAAAGGTCATCTTTGCTAAAACTTGCTGTTTAAACTGGCTAGAGCTTAGGCCTGCAATGGAAAAATGAAGTTCATGTTTTAAAGTGCTACTTTCTTCTATGAAGGTCAAATTCTTTGGAAGTTTAAATTACTCACTAAGAATTGACATTCATGCCTTTTTTTTTATAAGAAGTGGCAGCCACGTCCAATGCTTGCCCTATAGCGGGATCTCCCAACCCTTCCAAATATGACCCTGTCTGGAACACAAAAGGCAGAGAAGCTACAGAGAGGGGCCCTAGCTTCTTTCTGAATTTCTCTTTTCTAGGTAGAGGGGATAGTGGTGGAGGGAGATAATGGAGACAAGAAGTTGGAGTAGCTTTTGGTAGTTATTCTTGGATGGAGAGGAACTCTTTTGAGACACTTGGTTCCATCTCACCTGGGGACCAGTTTGTCAGAATCTAAGTCACACTTAGAAATAGTTCAGGTTTAATAAAGATTACTGCTGGGAAAATGTGAAAGAATAGGAATTTTGTTCATTTTCCAAAGAGAATACAAGTTAAACAAGTTGTTACAAATGGACACAGTGTTTGTAGCTACTTATGATGTTGTTTGAAAGCTATATAGTTATCACAGTGGTTTTTATTTGCAATCGGAAAGGACATAGGCAATAATACAGTATTCTGTCTTCTGCTTATAGAAGATTATCAAATGTGGTAGGTGTGTTTTACAAATATTGTAAGGTTTATTTTATTTTCAATAAATGTTATTTGGCCTTATTTTAATAAAGCTTGCCACTTAAGATTATTTCTGATTCCAAATTTGTCCTACAACATGTGTTTGGTTTTCTGTGGAAGAAAGTTGAAAGGAAAAAAAATTAGGAAAAGAAGTTAGACAGCATCTGTTTATTTTGGGAGGATTGGTTCCTTTTAATATCAAAAGCTTGATTTAGCTATTGGTGACATAGCTCAAAGAGATGGGCACATGCTTTTTTTCCCCCCAAACTCAGGATGACCTAACAGAAATAGAAATTTTTATTGTTTCTGAGAGCACCAAACACTAAAATTCTATACATCACTAGGACTCTATAAAAATGCATTTTAATGCCTCTCACTGTATATCTGAAAAGGACTATTCTTTAAAAGAAACTTCGAATAATCATTGTGAAATGCATTATAAAAAGAGAAGTACATCTTTTTGTGTCAGATGATTGAAGATAGTTTCTGCCACATCAAAACTTATGAGCACATTGGTAGAATTTTAGGCAGAGAAATGGAATATAACTAACAGATCCTTTGAGCGAGTGTGATAAAAAAAATAACTGTGAATTAAGATATGTGTATTAACACATGCAACTTGGTGTCTGAAGGGTTGGTTTGGGGCAGAACAAAAATATTCTCTGAGCCTCCCTGAAGTTAGTAGCTAAAGCCAAATGTTCCAAAGGCTTACACTGATACAATGAAAAGAGACAATTTGCTTGGAAGGCTGTGGCTAATTTATAACACAATGTCCAATGTCATGGTTAGTTTTGTTGCAAAAATTTGGCAGTTTAACCCAGAGTCTCAGGCAGCCTGAAAAGATGTGAGCGATTCTGGCTGCAGCATCTCTCACTTGCTGGATGTTCCAAATGGTTCAAACAAGCCCTTTCATAGAGACGCGGGGCCAAGTGTGCTCAAAGGAATGAGGGGAAACAAAGGTGGCTCTGAAGTCATTTCCCCGCACTGGGTCCAGCCATCCGGTTTCACTCTTTCCCCATTGAACGGGCAGAATGCAACAGGAAGAGCAGGGATGAAAGAGAACAAACAGGCCGATGTGTTTGCGGAGAGAATGGAGAGAGGCCGGGGCGCTGAGCTGCTAAACTTTCATTCGAGGTCTTCAGAAAGGAGTGAATGATGAATTATAGAAACCTGAAAGGTAATAAAATATGGGTCACTGAAGCGCTGAGGCCAAGTTCCTAAAACACCTGCAGAGGCAGAAGCTTCTGGAAGTCAGCGCAGCCCCGCAGTTGCCGGGCAGACACCCTGCCCAAGGCACAGAAGGGGACTGTTCACAAGCTCACCTGTTGTTTTCCTCTTGGCTCCCGGTCCGGTGTTGCCCAGTGTGTCCGAGCTGGCAGCTGGATCTGACTCCAGATTAGACCACCAGGGGAAAGAAAGGCAGCGCGCAGACTTCCCGGGGTGCAGTTAAGGAGACCGGGGAGCCGAGGCCATCGCCTTCCTCCCTCGAAGGCGCTCTGACCTGGAAATGTTAACTCAATGGTGACGACTCTTTGAGTTAAACATGCAAATCTCCTCTGCTGAAATATTTCGGGACTTTTCTACTCAAAAGCTCAGCCTGTTTATGCCTTACAAAGAAGACTCCTGATCCCTGGATTGGGGATAAGAGATGGCTATCCTCATTCGAGCCTCAGTTTCCTCATCTATAAAATGGGGACAATATTTTTCATCTCCTAAGGTTGTTATGAAGCTTAGAAGGAAATGTAAGTAAGAGGTCCTGCCCAGAGCCTGGCACATAGCGATATCTCAGTAAAATGATAACAGTAGCTAGTATTTGTTGCATAAGAACACTTGGTTCATGGTTTTCATTCAGACTAAAACAGTGTCCCAGTTGGGTTTGCTTTAAGTGCATGGCTTCTCTGCATCAGGCATATGGGGTTTTCTAGCCCCTTCTAGCCCCTGAATGCTATGGAGGCTCCACCCACATGGCCCTGTTTCAGAACTGCTGCCTTGGACACAATGAACCAAAATCCAGCAACCACTTGCTAGAGAAGTTGTATGGATGTGAGCTCAGTATTACCCTAAACACGATCAGAGAGAGCAGTGGTGCCAACGTCAAAGCCAGATTAAACCCTGGCTCCCTCACTTATTAGCTGTGTGACTTGGGACAAGACACTTAACCTGTCAGTGCCTCAGTTTCCTCCCTCTGCAAAACGAGGATGAAAATAGAATTTACAGGCTTGTGGTGTAGATTGAGTGAGTTGCTATGTGGAAGGCACAGAGCACAATGCATGGATACAGTGTTAGCTGTTATTATCACTTTATTAACCTTTGTTATGAGTTGATTGTGTCCTCCAAAAAATTCATGCTTAAAGTTCTAACCCACGCACCTCCCAATGTGGCTTATTTGGACGTAGGGCTGTTGCAGATGTAATTAGTTAAGATGAGGTCATTAGGGTGGGCCCCCTCATCCAATATGACTGTGTCCTTAAAAAAGAGGGAACTTTGGACAGACACTGACACAGGAAGAACGCCTTGTGAAGACAAAGGCAGAGATCCTGGTGGTGCTTCTACAAGCCAAGCAACACCAAAGATTGCCAGCAACCCCTAAAAGCTAGAGCAGACTCTCCCTCACAGCCTCAGAAGGAACCAACCCCACCAACACCTTGATCTTGGAATTCTGGTGTCCAGAACTGTGAGACAATAAATGTCTGTGGTTCAAGTCCACCCAGCTTGTGGAACTTGTTTACGGCAGCCCCAGGAAGCTAATACAGCCTCTGCCTGACTCCTCTTGGGAATTAGAGCACAGGCTCTGTGGCAAGACCCTCAGGGCTCAAACCCAGCCTTGCCACATCCAAGTTTATGACCGTGGGCAGGTTCCCTAACCTCCCTGTGCCTGAGTTAATTCCTCTGTCAATGAAGGTCATAACTATATTTATACCTACCTCAAGGTGCTTTTAGAAGCAAGGGTCAGATGGGTGTCTGGCCCACCACCATGTTGGCACTCTGTGTAGCTTGATTGGTGGTTTCCAGGGACAGAGTCTGGAGGCAGAACTCTGCTCCAGGTCAGATTACCCAGGGGTCTTGTTAAAATGCAGATTCTGGTTTGGTTGGAGTGGGGCCCGAGATTCTATATTTGTAATAAGCTCCCGGATGAAGCCAGTGCCAGGTAGGTGACTACACTTCAAGTAGCACTTATATGATTGCACCTGGTCCCAACGGGATAAGGAGACCAAACTTTAAAAGAAGCCCTCTTCCCATATCCATGCCACTCAGGCACATAGATATTCAGTGGAGTGTTCAGCTGTGCTTAAAGAAAGTGCAAAGTCATCTTCAGACAAAAGGATGAGGAAATGAACAGAGGCCACCACCCTACATCATGGGAGGGTTGTGTGTTGACAAGGAGGACAGGTTCAGATGGTTGAGCCTGAGACCTGGGATTTGTCCTGCTCAGGAAGGACGGGGCTGGATGGATGAGATGTGGAGGGTGAAGAAGAAGACATGTGCTGGGAACATGGGCCAAGCCCGTCCTTCTGTGGGAACTTTGACTCTGCTGTTCCTTCTGCCTGGAAGCTTCCACCCAGACATTGCTGAGGTCTTAGTGAAGATGAGAGTCCCTAAAGGGGCCTGCTCCCCACTGGTTACTCTGCAGTGTCCTCCCTGCTTAATTTTCTTCTTGGCACTTAGTAGCAGCTAGAACCACCTGGTCACCTGCTTGCCTACTTGTTTAGATGTGTCTGTTTCTCGGCTCTAGAGAGTACGTTCCATGGAAGTCCTGTTCTTGGCTGGATCCCCAGTGCCTTGGACAGGGCGGGCCCCTGAATCAGTGCTCAATAAAGACTTGAATGAATGAGTGAAGACGAAGAATCTAGACTGACCGACTAGAGTCTACAGATTGCTCTCTGTGTACACAGCCCTGCGCCAGGCCCTGGGAGAAAGTGAGGGCTCCCTGCCTTCTAGTGATGTGTGATCTGGAGGATAAGAAGTGTGCCTGTGTGAACACCTGCCCAGCAACAGCAGGTTGCTCAGAAGAGCCCAGTAGTGGCGTGGACGAGGGGAGAAGCCTACATGTGGGGCGTCAGGGGAGGTAAGCGGAGCTGCTATGGCCCAGAGCACACCAAGCATCCTGGACCTCGTTAAAATGCAAAGTCTGGAGTCCAGTTCAGTGGGTCCAGGTGGCGCTCAAAATTCTTCATTTTGATCAAGTGCCCAGGTGCTGCTGCTGCTGCTACTGGTGCTCTGAGGACCACAGTTTTGGGGACAGCAAGGCATTACTCTCGAAGTTTGGGTGAAGGAGAGGTTGCTTGCAGCTGAGGCATCTTGGAGGAGCGTTTGACAAGCAGAAAGGATGAGAGGGTGGGGGATTTGAGAATGAGACAAGCAGAGGGTGGAGTCAGGCGAGGAGGGACAGACTGTAGAGAATGGGAACGGGAGGGACGGACAGGTGAGGAGGTTGGAAGAACGGAGGGGTAATGCAGGGAACCCCCCAGCCACCGCCACCGTGGCAGGCACCCTCCCTGCAGTCTTCTGTTTTCAAAAGCAGTTCCTAGAAGGGTTGAGACACCAGTACATTGCCTTCCTCTGGTCTGTCAACAATCAGTCAGAATGTGTTTTCAGAAATGTTGCAACCTGAGATTGCCCCACCAGGTGCTGTGCAGGGCAGAGCTTGCTCCGAGCCACATGCACTGCAGACTCTAACCAGCTGTTAAGGGGGTGTTTTTTGCAAACCACTTTCAAATCTGCTATCTCATTTTTAGCTTTGTGGAATCCTTACAAGGCTGAGAGGGCAACTGCCCATTTTGCAGGCGAGGAAACTGAGGCCCAAAGAGAGTCCGGGGCCAGCCCAATACGGATGCAGAGCCCAGGCTAAGACAGACAGGGAAGAATGTTCTCCGTGTCTTTGATGCCGTGCCTCTTGCCTTGTGCTCATACGTGTTAATATGCGTACAGGATTGGAGACCCACAGCTCTTTGATCAGAAAAAGCCTTCCCAGGAATTTCGTGGAATGATCATCTCTCGATCACCAGAGTTTTCTTGCCAGGATGGTACAGTCCAGCCTAGTGGTGCTGGAATGCCAGAGTGTTCTCGAATCTCCCGGGGGTGGGCTTGGCCGCCCGTTGCGCCAGCTCCCCCCACCCTTGGGAGGGAGAGGGGTGCAGCTGTGGCAACTGGCACTGCTTCCCATGTCACACGGAGCGAAGGGCAGGGCCAATTTCATGCTCCTCGTCCCCTAGTGTGACCTTTACTATCCTGGCGCATGGCAGCTGCTTGTCTCCGCGTGAGGGGCAGGAAGTATTATGTTGTTGTTAGCGACACTCAAGAAGAGCAGTAAGGCCACTATTAACTCCCCGATCCTTCCCGATTTTAACCGTGGATCCATTTAAATTACACGGAGTGCTTAGGGCAGATTTTCATTTGCTTTGACAGAGCAGGGACTTGCTTGCATTGTTAGACTCTTGCCAGGAAAGCCGGATTCGGGTGCCCTTTGTCAACGGGGAGAGTTGAGGCAGCTGTCACTCTCCAGGTCTAGAATTCTGGTGCACCGAGAGCCGCAGAAATGAGTGTCAGCCTGGACCAACACCGGGCTACTGGCGAGGTCGGGACCTTCCCAGGTCTCCCTGCCCTGGGCTTGGGTCCAGCCAGCTGGGCCACCCTGCCCTGGCTTCTGCTTGGTTTCCTCTGTTCCAGGCCTGCCTGCTCGGAGCCGGGGTACCCCGATGGGCAGAGAGGGCCACTGCTGCTGGACAGGTCCCCTGGGATGCCCTCGGGGTGCAGCTCTTCTCGGTGACACACACACCCCTTATGCTGCCTCTACCCCACCCTCCGCAGTGCGGCTTCAGGGCATGGTCACGGGCCTCCAGAGGGTTGCAGTGTACACGACACACTCGACACACACAGCCCAGACTCCGCACTTGTCGCTGTCTCCCCCGGCGTCCGCTGCCAGTTCTCAGTTTTGCTCTTTCCATCCTTTCGCCTTTCCAGTCTCTCTGCTGTCCTCCTCTTTGTTCTACACATAGATTCGGCACATTCCCAGCGCCAGCGCCCAAACTCGTCCCCTCGCCCTTTGTCGACAGGGTCACCCTCTTCAGGAGAGTTATTTGCACAGACCCTTGCAAGGCGCCCCTGTCTCCCAGCCCAACACGGAGCTTTCCCTGGGGGACTTCTGGCCAGTGAGGTTCTCTGTATCTTATTGCCCTAATATACGAGGCGACTGCAGTCCAGAGAAAGGGAGGCATCGTGAGCTGGCGACACCCCAACAGGTGCCCACTCTGTAGGCTCTTCATCCGTTCATGCCCAGTGAGTGTCCTTCCCTGTCCTCCTCCGGCTCCCCTGGGACTGCACTGTCAACGGGTCCCCAGCCTGGCCGAGCCACCCCTCGGTAGGACTTGGAGCACACACATTTCCCACATTGCTCCCCTTTCTACCCTTGCTGTTCTCAGCTGGCTGCCACGTGCACGTTGGAAATATCAGCCCACATCGAGGCTTCACTGCGGCTGCTCGTGTGCGGGACACCGTGTGCCAAGTGGGGCATTAATTCAGCCACCATGTTATGGCCTCATGGTCAAGCCCTGACGTCTCCAGTTCTCTGCAGTCACGGTCTGAACCGGAGCAGCCCCTGGACGCCCCGACTCGGGCCACCTGCACTGAGTCCCACACGATAGAGGCCACACTCAGGTCTTGTCTGGCTGTGTCCCTCTCCATGGGCGAGGCGTACACAGGGCCAGGAGACGAGTCTGCCCAGAGCTTGCCCCAGTCCCGTGCATGTGCACGAGGCCTGCAGCGCAGGACAGAGCTGGGGTGGGGAGAGAAGAGGGATGGGATACAGGCCGTGGGGCCTTATTTCTGCTCTTCCTTCTCAGTCCCACAATATTAGCAGTAGCCTTGTTGGCTACTCAGTTTTTACTTTCTTCTGAACAAACCACCCATATGCAAGCTTCCTCCTATAGACACGGAAGAAAACCACCCCAGCCCCAAATTTGAGCACAGTGTAAATCAGGCAGGTTGTTTCTCCTCCCTCGAAAGCTTTTAGTGGCTTCCCTGCACACTCAGAATTAAATCCAATGGCCCAAAGGCTCTCCCCAACCTGGCCTGAGCTTTTGTGCTTTTGGAAGCAGCTGCCATATTAGAAGTCCAGCGGCCTTGCTCGAGGGGCCCTGGGGAGGGGAGGGGGGCTGAGGCTATAGCGGGGTCTGCTTGCCTCTCAGACCCCTTGTCCCTGTGTCTCTTCCACCTCCAGCCCTGCGGTGACCCCGCTCCAACCACACAGGCCCCACGGGTCCTTCTGCAACACCCCAACCTCAGCCTGTCTCAGCACCGTGACTCTCGAAGCTTCCTGTCCTTGGAGCACCTTCCCTGCGGAGCCTGGCACTATTCACACTTCTCCAGGGTTCTTCTCCAAAGTCTTCTTACCTGCCTTCCCTGGTCCCCTAACCATCTCTACTTTGTTCCCCATGAGATTTGTTTTCTGTCCTATGTAAAACTATATTTAAAATATTTTTGTCCCCAGGGCCCAGGACTATGCCTGGGACATATAAAGTCCTAGGTAAGTACTTGTTGAATGACTGAATGAACCCCAGCCACCAAGTTCCTTAACTACTTTCAGGCTATTTGGCTGCATAAAGAGAGATCTTTGCTGCACATTTTTTTGTTTTTTGAGACAGAGTCTCACTTTGTCGCCCAGGCTAGAGTGAGTGCCGTGGCGTCAGCCTAGCTCACAGCAACCTCAAACTCCTGGGCTCAAGCAATCCTGCTGCCTCAGCCTCCCGAGTAGCTGGGACTACAGGCATGCGCCACCATGCCCGACTAATTTTTTCTATATATTAGTTGCCCAATGAATTTCTTTCTATTTATAGTAGAGATGGGGTCTCGCTCTTGCTCAGGCTGGTTTGGAACTCCTGACCTTGAGCAATCCACCCGCCTCGGCCTCCCAGAGCTGCACAGCTTTTTATAGATGCATCCGTGACTTTGGGAAACAAAGCATCCCTAGTGGGTCTAGTAACTGACCTTGTTACCCTCCTCCACCTCCCGTTTGCCTTTTCCCATTTGAGGAGGACCCCATTGAGAACTGTCTTTCTCTCCTGTGCTACTTGCACTGCCTCAGGTGACGGTGCTTGTGTACGGCCAGTCTCTACGCCACATCCTGCAGAGGTGACTCCAGCCTGACGCACAGGGTGGTCAGATCCCCCCTTCTCTGCTGGACACGCGCAAGTCCCCATGAGGAGTCCGTGGAGACCAGACGGCCTCTGGTTTCTCATTTCGGACTTCCCCCGGGGCTGCTATCAGGCTTGAGCAATTGCTTGCGTGCTGCAAACGGCTTTTGTTCACTTTTGCACCCAGGAGAATTTCCCCTCCTTTGCTGGGTAGTGCCGTCCACGTTCGTCCAGCGCCGACGCTGGAGGGTTGGCAGACCCGGACTCCCGCACGAGGCCCTCGGGAGACACCACTCAGAGACGGACGCTGACCCACTCGGCCATGGGAGGGCGGGAGCGGCAGGTGGCTGGCCTCCAGAGACAGCCCCCCCGCACCCTGCCTCCAGTTCTCATGCCCGGGTGTAATTCCCCTGCAAATCACACCTGGGCTGGCTGCGTGACACACTTTAGTCCACAGGATGCAATAGAAGTGGAGCCTCGTCTGTTCTGGGCCTAAGCCTTAAGAAAGTCTGGCAACTTCCATGTATGTGTTTTTGGAAGCCAGCCGCCATTGTAGAAGCCCAGCTACAGGGGCCACATGGAGAGAGAGGGACGTCCTGAGTCTGTAGGGAGGGAAAGCCAAGTGACCCAAGGCCTCGGACGTATGCCCCCCCAACCCCATCTACTCAAACCATCTGTGCCAGTTACCGAGGGGTGACCCCAACTGAGCCTCGCTCAGGCACCAGGCATGTCTGAAGGAGCCGTCTCAGATGTTCCGGCCCAGCACGTAGAGCAGAGAGGAGCCGTCCCCACGGTGTCCTCGCTGACCCTCAGATCTGGAAAAATAATAAAACTGGTGGTTGTACGCCACCGAGTTTGGAGGTGGTTTGTTCTACTGCAATATAAAATCGAGACAGCCCCCAACCTTTGTGCATAACTCTTCTCTGCGCTTCCTAACTAGTAAAAGTGTTTCCGTGGGCCTGGCCCACGCACAGCCACAACGAGAAGGGCTTTCTTCCCCTTTGGGCGGAAGTGGGTTGGACTAGGTCCATCAGTATTAGAGGTAGGTGTATCACACGTAGGTTCGTGGCCAAGGATGCTCATTGTATTTTTTTTTCCTACACGTATTTGCATTTAAGCTCTACGGATGTTTGAGACATCCAAGGAAATAAAACATTGGGAAATTATAATTTGGATAAACTGGAAACCCCTAAATAACAGTAGTTGAAACAAGCTGTTTTTCTCCTCTCTTGTAAAGAAAATGTAGAGATAGGCAATGCCTGGACTTTTCTGGGGAGCCCTTCTAGCTTTTTGCTCTACTATCTTAATGTGTGGCTTCCACCCTCAAGGTCACCTCACAGTCCATAAGACTGCTAGAGCTCCAGCCATTAGGCCTGTATTCCAAGTGGTAGGAAGAGGAAAAGGCAGAGGGTAAAAAAGCATGCCACAGAGATAAATCAACATCCTTTACATTGCTTTCCCAGGAGGCCTAACTCCTCCACTTATGTCTTCTTAGCCAGAATTTATTAGTCACATGGCTGTACTTAGCTGCAAGGGATGCTGGGGAATACCTTATGTCTGGGCCCGTTGTAACCCTAAATAAAACCAAGTTTCTGTTACCTCTACCAGAGGTAGAGGACTGCCTCATTTTCAAGGGTGTCTAGCTGCCAACTACCCACAGGACAGCCCACCTTTCCAGAGCCACCAAAGGAACAGCACCAGCTACCAGGGGCCACCAAAGATAGTGATCGCTCCTGCCCAGACAAGGTTGGAGAGGGATTTGCCAGGAGAACAAAATCTTCCTCCCTTTGCTGTGGGCAATTTTGGGGATCCCAGGGTGTCTGAGAATAGAGACTTATTTTAAATGTCAACTTCTATTGCTAGGAAGCTCTAGTTCTAATTCGTGGGGGGATGAGCAGACATGTTTGTCCTGTGGTTGTGTCTGGCCAGACCCTGTTCCAAGCTTTTTACGCACACAGCCTCACTCACTCAACAGCCCTGTGAAGCTGACCCATAGGCAGGACTTGCTGTCATTGTAGCATCTGCCAGTCTCGGGGACAGAAGGTGGCTCCCTAGCCACAGCTGGGGCTGGTCCCCTGGGCTCCCACACCTGTCCCTAGAAAGAGGCCCAGGGAGAGATCTTGTTTTCTAGAAACTGCACCAAACTGAGAGTGAAAAGACTTCTCCAGCTCTGCCTTGCCCATGACCTCGGCGGGCCTCAGTTTCCCCATCTATGAAATGAGGGGTTGCCCTGTGATCGCTGTAGGGTCTTTCTGCTTTGTAAATTCAATCGACTCCTTCACAGAGAGATGTAAATGGCTGAGGAGGCTCCTTATACCTTTTTTTTCCTACAAGCATTTGCATTTAAGCTCCATGGAGATTTGAGACATCCAAGGAAATAAAAAGTTTGAAAAATTATAACTGGGGACACAGGAGGTGGAGGACCTCCAGGGAACTCTGAAATAACCTCATGTGGGGGCTTCCCAGCTTCCTGTCTGGTGTCTAAGACATTCATAGAGTTGTTTTGCTTTTACATCAATGAGGCTGAAAGTGGCCGCCTGTCACCATCGTTAATAGTAAAGGCAAAACGGCTCTACAAGTCTCTTAGATATTTGGAATATCCCTGAACATAGTAAGTGGCAGTTTTTCAAGCTCCCCTGCTTTGGGCCCCCAGGCACAGATGAGACAGTGTGGAACAGCCTGGAACAGCCTGGAACAGTGGAGGGGCCAGGCCTAGGCCAGTGGTCCAGGTCTTGGCTCCGCCATGTGATTCTGGAAATCTCTTGACCTCAGGAGCCTTGGTTTCCTCCCCTGCCATATTGGGGTGATAGTCACGAGAGCTGCTGACCTCATAGAGTGATTATGGGAAACTCGGACAGAAACATTCCGGGGGAGCTGCCTCGTGGGAAGGGATTCGTACCTGCCTCGCAAAATCTTTCTCGGACACCGGGGTTTGTCTGCCAGGCTAATTATTTCATCTGCCGGAATCTTCACAATAGAGATTCCATCTGTTTCCTCCTGTCCTAAGAGAGTGGTTGTCTAAGGCTGATGGGGACAGGAGGCTCACTGGGGTCCCACAGGCAGCATGCAGACATTGCTCTTATCTGTCACCTCTGCTGGCTCATGGCCCCTGGGAGTAGAATGAGGTGCTACCTGGGAGAAGGAAAACAAATCATGCACACACCCCTCTAGACAGCCGCTTCCTGTGCATTTATTCTCTGAAATAGCTTTGGGCAAAAGGAAAATCAAGTTTTGTTTTGTTTTAATTTGTGTAAAAACAACTTCCTGTTTCTGGGTCCATCATGCAACCAATGCATTTCTGCCTACGGGGAATAACTAACAAAAACAACCCTCTCTAAGGTCAGCTCTGTGTTGGCTTGTTATCAAGGAACGTCTGTGAGCTATCCATGCTCATCCTTATGACAACGGGTAGAGGTAGGAATTTTCCAGAAGCTGAGGCTAAGTAGTGGGCGCCAGGTACACAGCTGGCAGACAGTGGTGCTGGCATTTAAATGCAGGTCTGCCTGACTCCAAGAACACAGCTCAGAGCATCAACTCCCAGCTGACACAGGTGGACCCTCTGTCGTTGGCACCTTAATTCCAAAGCTGCCCAGGTACTAGAAGCATCGTGCTGATGCATTCTGACTACGTGCCTTTCTTTAGAGATCCAGACTGGGGATTTTGGGATTTCCCACAAACAGGAAAATAAAGGATGCTTAGGGTCTCCCCAGGTTCTGTGGGCTTAACGTGAGGGATTCCCTCAAAGCTGACATCAAGATTTCATGCCACTCTGTGGAACCCCCAGAGGAGGTGAACGCCACCTGGATTCTAGACCTCACTGTGGCACCAACTAGCTGGGTGGCCTCAGCCCATTTTGCCTTCAGATCCATTGCACAAAGGGGTTCAACTCTTCTCTTAGGTCTTTTTGAGTTCTGACTCTCTTTGAAATGGATTGGCGCATTCTTAGAGACTTAAATTCCACCACAGTAGTAGACTGTGTAACAGTAGCAGACTATGTAGACATAGTAGACTATGTAACAGTAGTAGACAAAAACAGAGAGTACCTCTGTCTGTTTGAAAGTGGTCTCTTTTGCAATTATCTTAGAGGTCAGTGTTGATATTTGGCCAGAATACAGGATTGGCTCTCTATGGTGGCTGTTCTCTAACAGCTGATAGGAAATCAAAGAATTTCATATTTTCACAATATCTACAAACCCTAATATCTTGCCAGTCTAGGTAGGGGTTGGAGTAAGGGTGCTTTCATGTTAGATCCCTTAAACAGTGTGATATAGGTTGAACTGTGTTCCCCCACCCCCAAAAAGACATGTTGGAGTCCTAATGTGTAGTCCCTCAGGATGTGCCAGCATTCGGAGGTAGGGCCCTTTACAGAGGTAAGCAAGTTAGATGGGGTCGCTAGGGTAGGCTCTGATCCAATATGGCTGGTGTCCTTATAAAAAGGGGAAACTTGGACACAGAGACAGACATGCATGGACAGAAGATTCTGGAAGACACTGGAGGAATACCATCCACAAGCCGAGGAGAGAGGCCTGGAACTAATCTCTCCCTCACAGAAGGAACCAACACTGCTGACACCTTGATTTCACACGTCCAGCCTCCAGAACTGAGACAACAGATGCCTGTTGTTTAAGCCACTCGATTTGCAGGGTACTTTGTCTTGACAGCCTAAGCTAACTCATGCCCCTGTTTTTCCCTAGTGGGGAAAAAAGGCAGGAAAGGCCTCATGGAAATGGTTTCTCTGCTGAAAGAAGTTGGACTTGGCTCTGCCTTAGGGACACAGCCTCACAAGGCCGCATACAGAAGATACACAATGTTGGAGACCCAGGGACCTTCTAGGTTTTGTCCCCAGTTTTCATATTTTGAGACATGACCCAAGACTTTTCCCCATTTAGTATCACCCCTCCGCTCCCATTAATTCGAAGTTATATTTAAAAATCAAAATTATGAGAGTTCCGATAGCTTCGAAAATTACCAAAGCCTAGTCGAGCTCAGAGTGGCTTTCGGTGGCCTTCCTGCCTGGAACCACCCTCAGGTCGATTCGCTTTTCCACTCTTGTGGCTTACAGCCTCCCAAATGCGTCGCTCTTTGTGCTGGAAAACACGGCGCATGCCGCCCAGCAGACCTAGATCCGCTGCCATCCCGAGGAGTGGAAAAGCTGTCCCCGGCCTGGCAGTTGCAGGTGACGGTCCTCACCAGTCGGGGAGCAGATGAGAAGTTCATAGGCTGTTAATAAACTGGAACCAATCGGTGAATGGCGGCCCACGGTGCCCGGGGGCTGGGGCCGCAGGTCCTTGGGAGAGCTCGCACTTGCGCCGCCTGTATCTGCATAGAGCAGGGCATGAAAGCGCCCGCCGCTCTCGGTGTTTGTTACAGTGAATAGACATATGTCCCTCACACTAGCACGGGGAATATCTAATTAAGCCACACAATGACTGCTTATGCCCGGGGCTGTGACAAACAAGGCTCTGTCACTCTCCTTGGAGAACCACAAAATGGGAATTCGCTTTTAGTGCATGATAATGAATATATTCGAAATATATTAGAATGGATTTAGATCCCTCACGCTCACCCCTTAAAAAAAAAAAAGAAAGCAAACAAATGCTGTTTGCACAAAAATATTTTGTCCTTTGAAATCTCACAGTGGGGGTGGGGCGAGAGAAGGCTGTCAGTGCATATTGGTGGGTTGATCGTGGTGTTCAGCATCGTTTGCTTTCTTACCTAGTTTTTTGTGAATGAATCGGGATCTTCGTGATGGAAGTCTATTTTGTGCCACGTTAGCAGAGATGATGGTAGCATATGCCATGTGGGAATCCAAATGTTTAAGAGCTTTAAGGAGTGAATGTGGTTTTCTTTTGTTAGCCGTCCCTTCCCTTATGTTAGCGTATGTGAGACTCATAGGGAAACCTAATTCTCTTTAAAGCTTTAGTATATTAAACTGAAATACTGTATCCTATTTAAGACCCATGTTGTTACTTGAAAGGGAATGTAATTTTTTGTTTTTTATGATTTAAACTATTTTTTAGGGTTTTTAAAAAAAATTTCAGCATATTATGGGGGTACAAATGTTTAGGTTATAAGTGTCACCTCCTCTCCCCCCCCCACCCCGGGAATGTAATTTTTAACAGGAAAAAATGTTATCTTGGGTTAGAACCTAAGAAGTGATTTTTTTCCTGCCTTCTACCGTTATGACCAGGAAAAAAGTGACAGCAGCCATGGAAGTGGTGACAGTGTGAACAGATTCACGGCTGGAATACAGAAAACTGTGAAGACCACTTCGAGGAGTCTCTTATTACCAAGAGCAGGACTGGCTACTAAGTTGCAGGTCTCAGTGGAAAAATGGGACCTCTTTGTTTAAAAATGATGAAGGATTTCAAGACAGTGACAGCTTAGTGTTGACCCAGGCTCTTCGGGGCTCTTCTAAGCAAGGGACCCTGTGTGACTGACGCAAGGGGAGGTGTACCTGTGCACCTGGCCCTGCCATGAGCCATCTTTTGTCCTCAGTGAGAAAAAGGAAGCGAAAGAGGCAAAGGACAATTTGAAATCCTAATTTTTATACAGTCCATGAGCCCAGAGTAGGTCTTCAGCAGAGATGGAATGAATTGAAAAATGAACTCCAAATTTCATTTCTGCATCATCACCAGATGAAATTTCGAGAATGAAGCAAGGCTCCTAACAGAGGCAGCTGTGTTTTAGAGACCTTTTCTGTGTGTTTTTCTCACTTAAAGTGTAGGACTGCCTCTCCCCGGCCACCCCACTCAGGAGTCCATCAGTGCAGAGAACTGCTTCTTAGGAGGGATGGGCAGTAGACCACCAATTGGACTTCTGGGAGAGAAAAGAAGAGGACATTTCTACCTTCTCCACAAAACAAGAACTGAAAAAGCCTTGATTAGCATTTTCCCAGATACTGGGACCCCGGCTGCGGTTGGGTTTTGACTGGCTGGGCAGGTGGGGCTTGGTGGCTTGTCTGTCTCTTGTTGGCTTGCACAGACGAGGCCACCTCAAATGTCCCTGCTCCTATGCCTGGGCCCCTGGCCCACATGTTGGCTCCTTTATGCCGGGTCTGCTGCCGGGAAATGGTCCTTTCCTGGCACTGCCACTGAGCCAAAGTGCACAGGAAAGTGGACTCATTTTCCTTAGGGAAGAGGGTGTTGGAACTAACCTATGTGTGTGGTTTTTTTTTAATTGTAAAAAACATATTCAGGTCTAAGAAACAAAGGGTGATATAGCACATCTTATAATTTCCTGGTTAGAGCTGGAACCCATACTACTAAGTGAAGTGTCCCAAGAATGGAAAAATAAGCACCATATATACTCACCAGCAAACTGGTATTAACTGAGCAGCACCTAAGTGGACACATAGGTACTACAGTAATAGGGTATTGGGCAGGTGGGAGGGGGGCACGTATATACATACATAATGAGTGAGATGTGCACTATCTGGGGGACGGTCATGCTGGAAACTCAGACTTGTGGGGGGACGGGGGAAGGGCATTTATTGAAACCTTAAAATCTATACCCCCATAATATGCTGAAATTAAAAAGAAAAGAAACTACAGAGAAAATTTAAAAAAAAAACCATATACCTGAAGTTTATGCTCTTAACCATTTTAAAGTATACTGTTCACCAGCATTAACTATATTCACAACATTGTACAACAGATCTCTGGAACTTTTTCCTACCTGTTGGGTTTTTAAGCCCCTTCACCGTGACCCTACAGGCCTTGGATGGCAGCAATTCTACAGACAGGAAGGGCCCTTCAACACAGAAGGTGCTTCATAAATGTGGATTAAATGAATGGAACCAAGCTCCATAGCTGAGGCCTCATGTGTGACCAACCCAGTTCCCTGGGCGCCAGACAGAGTTTGTGACATGACCTCTTGTTGTATCCTGATAATCTTCCACTTACAAAAAGAAAAAAAATTGTAGTCACTTGCATTCTTCAATCCACTTCTTTAGGCAAGTCTTTTTTTAAAAAAAATAATCTCTTAAATCTGTCGTATTGGACCCTAATACTCATGGAGCCACAGCGAGCTCCCAGCTATCGCAGGGCTTTGCTCAGTGCCTGGTGTGCTGTAGCGCTTCAGGATGTTTGACTGACAGGTTTTCGGTGCTAACGAGGAGGAGGAAGGATAAAAGAGACAAATGTGATCTCTGAACCCCACTTAAGGCTTGGTCTCAGTCCCTTGCTGGAGATCCTTGTCCTGGCAAAGCTGATGGGACTTCAGTGGCAAGGGGCATCAGTGCAGGGGACAGAGGGACAGAGAGAGGCTGTGCACAGGGCCAGCTGGCCAGATGATCCATCTTTGGAACAGAAGGTAAAAAGCTCTCTTTGCAAACAGAAGAGGTGGAGCAGTCTCAAGGATGGGGCAGCTTGAGTGAGGAAATGTTGGGTTGATAAAAGCAGCCGAGAGTTGGTGTGAACGATGGTTGCTTGGGTGCAGTTGGGTGACGGGGAGCCACAAAGACTCTGGGGAGGATGCGTTGCGAGGAGGAGGCTGAAATTAACTGCGGTCTGGCTTAGGGATTCAAAGGCACCTGGAAAGAAATTGGAGGTGGGATTGGAATATTAACAAATTGAGAAGGGCAAGGAGAGGCATTGGAGCATTTAGGAACAAGATCCTGCTTGCCTATTTTGGCTAAAAGAGCAGAATTTGCATGTTGATACACATCCTTTTGAAAATGGGGGAAAAAAAGCATTTGCAAGGAACCCCTGTGCTGACAAACTGGCTAATAGCGAGAGCCATGAGGGATGAGGTTTGGATCAAGGGGCGAGAGAGCAGCCCTTCCTCAGAGACAGCGCATCTGCAGCTGGGGCCGGTTCTGCGGCTAAGGCCAAAGCAAAGACGGGGAAAAGGCAAAACTGTAAAATCAGTAATTTTTTTTTGACCATCCCCCACCTTGCTAAGGACAAATGGTCTAATTCCAGAGGTGGAACAACAAACTGCTGCTTTGTCTTCCAGATGAGTGGTGATTAGCAGTGAAGCAGAGAAGCTGACATCCACACACCCTAACACTCTCCTGGACCCAGTAGGGGACACAAGGCCCAGCCAAAGAGAGGCGTTAGGGTTACACCTGCTTGCCCCTGCAGGTGGGGTCTCAGAGCACACTCTTGGTGCGGAAGGGTTGGGGAAGGGTTGGAAATCCACCTGCTAAGCGAGTTAATATGCATCCCATGGGCCTATCCCATTCTTTCTCTGGGCCTCCGTGTCTTCATCTTTGAGACGGGGCAATTAGATTAGCTGGATGGATCAGAGTGGCCTGGTGGTGACAAGCACACACATTCCTGGACCCAGTCCCTGGAGATGCTGATTCAGCCAGTTTGGGGGCAGACTCTGCCACAGATATTAAGAACAAACACACAAACCACCCAGGCAATTTTGACACATTGGGGTGCAGGTCTTCCTCCATACCACAAGTTGACTTTGCTCTGTCCATAGTCAGAAGGATGCCAGAACTCTCTGAACAGAATAAACCCAGGGGTGGTCTGACTTTTAGCATCCCTCAATTCCCGGCTCCAATCTGATTCATCTTTCAGGGCCAGTTTAAATCCCTCTCCTTCCTGAAGCCTTTCCTGCCTTTTGGGTCCCTAGCCTGTCCTTTCTCTTCCTGTCTCCGGAATCACCCAGGACACACGGGTTGTCTGAGATATGTAGAACAACATTATTCGGTGTTATCAGCCACCCTGTTGTCTCTTTAGCTGGTCTGCCCAGAGAGAAGGGCATGAACCTCATTGGGAGACCCTTGTCTCCCTCCCGCCCTGACACCATGGTTACTGACTTCAATCGGACTGCTCTGTGACGGTGCTGCCAGGTCAGCGAGCCACCGCACGATGGCTAATCACCACTTCACTTATTGTCAGTTCAGCTAAGTTAGCATCTGCTCTTCGATCCTTTCCAATGGGGCACGATACAGTGTATTCATTTTAGTCACCTTCATGCAAATCTCCTGTGCATTTATTTCTTGTGATTTCATTAGCCTGAAGGTTAGGGTTTGGGTTCGTTCCATGACACATTCGAGTTTTCAAATGATAGGTGGTTTCAGAAAATTCTGGCCTTGATTTGGAGAAGACTGTGTGGCACCCACAACCCTAGGAAGAGTCATGCTTTTCTTACCCACTGTTTATTATACTCTCTTGTCGCAAAAAAAAAAAAAATGGAAAGGAATTAACACTCTAAATTAGAAGCATACATATGGAGAAAGGTGGAGATAGAATTGGGGGTTTGGGGGCGGGGGAGATGGGAGGGGTGGGGGGGGCGCCATATGCCAGATGGAGTGAACCTGCTTCCTACTGTATCACGTTTCCTTGTTTTCCACTCTCCTGATCTCCATCCTCTTCTCTGTCATTGTTTTATAGTCCTTTTTTTTTAAAAAAAAAATTATAGCAAATGCCAGTTGTCACTTTCACATGGTGGGGGCAGGAGAATGCATGAGTAGTTTCAGAGAGAGAAATACGTCGTATGTTATCTTGCATGTGTGCAAATCCGGTGACTGACGCTTGCTTTCTAACAGACCGTTACAGAATTTCCAAGTGACTCAGCGAGGTGCATTGTCAGTGCCTTTAAGTAAAGGTTCCTTGTCTGTTGGCACAGATGAGGTGGATTCTGAATGTTGACCATGCAAATTTAGAAGCAAGTGGGCTCTTTGCGATTACAGAAGTGAGGCTCATTCAGATCGTGGGCGGGTCTGAAACAGACGTGTCTCTTCTGTGAGCACAGATGCATCTATGAGCAGATTCCTGTCTCTCGTTTCTCCTCTCTCACTTTTCCCTGGTAAAGTCCTAATCACTCAGCAGCCTTAAATCACACCAGCGGTTTTAGACTCCTGCTAAGAGGATTTACTGGGCGGATTCTCTTTTCTCTCGCCACTTTGTAAAATAGACCCTTCACTCCTCTGAGCAGTGCTCTGTGGCACTCCTTTTTCTTGTTCCACCCCTTTGCAGGGGAATTGTCATCTGGGTGCTTTAATTGTGCTCTCCTTTAGGGTGTTCCAGCCCTTTCCTCCTCTTGGGGATTTTAATACTTCCTCCCAGTGTACCATGCTCACCTGACTTCCCCCTAATCCCGTAAATCTCCTTCCACCAAATCTTAATACAGTGGTGATTAGCTTTCTCCGAGTCCACTTTTCACAAAAGTGGAATTTTTGCATATCATTTTCCATAGGAACAGCGTCTATAACTGCTTTGAGCTACAAGGGGTTGTGAAGAGAAAGTCTTTGGTCAGCACTCTTAAAAATAAACCTCAGCTAAATGCAATGTGCCACCGTGTATTGGATACCATCCTCTCTTCTCTGGTCTGGAACTCTTGAGCTCAAGTGATCCTCCCTCTTCGTCCTCCCAAGAGTGCTAGGGTTATAGGCGGAAGCCACCGCACCTGACCCCTCCACTCTTCTCTGGAACAGCAAAGAACACCAGTGGAAAAACTGGTGAAATCTGAACAGAATCTGTGGTTTAGTCAATGTCATTGTAAACATGTTACTTTCTTAGTTGTGATAAGTGTACCGAGGTTATGAAAGATGTTAACATTAGGGGAAGCCAGGCATGTACGGGAAATTTCTGTACTACCATTGCAAATTTGCTGTGAACCTAAAATTATTCCAAAGTGTAAAGTTCATTTAAAAAATCAATATTTTTTTGTTTGTTTATTTATTTATTTATTTATTTTATTTCGGCATATTATGGCGGTACAAATTTTAAGGTTTCAATAAATGCCCTTTCCCCTCCTCCCCCCACAAGTCTGAGTTTCCAGCATGATCATCCCCCAGATGGTGTATATCTCACTCATTATGTATGTATTTTTAAAACAAGAAATTTGGAGGGAAGATGCTAGCTCACAGCAACCTCAAACTCCTGGGCTCAAGCAATCCTCCTGCCTCAGCCTCCCGAGTAGTTGGGACTACAGGCATGCGCCAACATGCCTAGCTAATTTTTTCTATATATTTTTAGTTGTCCAGCTAATTTCTTTCTATTCTTTAGTAGAGACAGGGTCTCGCTCTTGCTCACGTTGGTGTTGAACTCCTGAACTCAAACGATCCTCCCGCCTCAGACTCCCAGGGTGCTAGGATTACAGGTGTAGGCCACTGTGCCCAGCTAGCATTTTCTTTATAAGCCTGGAATCTCGAATCCCACCTCTGCATCTCACTAACTGCGTGATCTCTGTGCTTTTGCTTCTTCATGAGTCAAAAAGCAGTTTTTGAGTAAATGCACTTGGAATAATGCTTAGCCTATGACAAGAGCTCAGCCAGTGTGAACTTGCTCATTAAAGTTGCACCGAATTCAGTCTACAATCAGTGAGTCATACCAGAGTGCATCATCTCTCTTAATTTTAAACAGTTCTCATGTAGCAAACCAAATGAATCCAGCTCCTTTTGTTTTCTTGGTTCCAAAACATCTTCCAGAGCTATCTAGGCAAAATCACCATATCCTTCACTCTTCTCATTTCTCTGAGTTCAGGGACAAAAGTCCATTGCTAATAAGAACTCTAAATAAGAAAGAGGTTTATGACAGTTAAGGATTCAAATCAAAATATATGACTGTGTGTGGCTTTCTCCTCCTCTGCTGTCTTGTCTGAGCTCACGGTGTAGGCGCTAAACGGAAGCAGAGCGGAGGTTTTCAATGGGGGATCGGGTGGATTTTGCACCCTTGAGGACACTTGGCAATGTCTGGAGACATTTTTAGTTGTCCCTACTGGAGACAGGGCACTACTGGCATCTGGTGAACAGAGGGGCCAGGGATACTGCTAAAATCCTACTGTGCACAGGCCAGCCCCCACCCTAAAGAACTATCTGGCCCCACATGTAATAGTGTTGCTGTTGAGAAACCCTAAAGAGTGGTAGTAGCCAACTATCTCATTGACCCAATAACACTTTTTCAGTTGAGGTTGTGCCAAGTCTATCTTCCCTACCCAAGTAATTTGTTTGCTTACAACAGGTCTTGAGAAAATTCAAGAACTTTCCAGATGGTCATCAAAGACCACAGGAAAGTTTTTCTAGATGGTAGGCATGCCTTCAAACCCAAAACCTTCAAACTTCCACTTTTAACTCTTTCAGTAAGGGGAGAAATGTGGGCAACTTAAGGATGTCAGTAAAGGAAGCGTTATGTGCTTTTCTTGACTGTCAATAAGGTGTTTGTGCCCGTGATTTCGGCTGGAGGCTAAGACTGTAGAGGGGAGTGAGTTTTATGAAGAGGAAGAGCAGAAACAACAGACTTGTAGGTGTTGGGGGTGGGCGGGGGAGGAGACAAGAGCTGAGGATGCGAGGCTATTGTCAACCACTCCGAAATTCTTCACAAGTCAACCAGCACTGAATGATGGGTTTTCTTGCTAATGGAATCCATGCAAATAATGCTTTCTGGTAAAAGACATGCTTCTGACTTGAGGGAACTCTCTACGTTTGGGGCCTTGCCTGACCGCATTGGTTTTGACAGAGGAAATGTGATTGATGATGTCCCTCATGAGGGTTCTGTGGCCTCTTGTCCCAGAGCTGCACTATCCAATGCAGTAACCCATAGCCACATGTGGCTATTTAAAATTAAAATTGAACAAAGCCAAAAATTCAGTGGCATAGTCACACTGGCTACATTGCAAGTACTCGATGGCCACATGTTGCATGGCCACTCTACTGGACAGCACAGATACAGAACATTCCAACACCATGTAGGGTTCGACTGCACAGTGTTGCTCAAATCCGAGTCTCCCTGTTGCATGTCTAGGTCGTTCCACCAGGATGAGTGCTTGCCTGACCGGGCACAGTGGGGCAGTGTGGCTTTTCTTTTTAAATCCAAAGGGTCCATCACTTAGAGCCCCTTTTATACACTGGCTGACCTCTGACTTGGAAATTCAAGAAGCAGAGGGAAATGGCTGATGAGGAAGTTCATTCTCAAGCAGAATAAAACTTATCAAGATAAACTTAAGGAAAAGGAAAGAAAGGGGGCAGGGTGAGAGTGTGAATCAAGAGAGAAAGAAACGACTTTTAAATTTTTATTAGGCAGGAAAACCAAGGTTAGGTCCTAGCTATCAGGCAAACAGAAATTTCATGGTGTTTGGTGACAGTCTCTTCAAGCATGGTTTGCTCCGGGCCCTGGTCTCAGACCTTAGACTCGTGTCACAGTCATCGTAACTCAGTCTCCACATTCCTTCGTCTCGAATTTGGGAGAGTTGGATTCCACTGGATTCTGTGTACCTTGTGTGGGTTAGAAGATGCTTTTCTTTTCCTTTCTAACATGCCAGGTGTGAAGCTGTGCCTGTCAGGCCTGGGCTCACCTCGGGGGTGACACAGGCCGTGGGGTCGGGGGAAGGAACGAGACGCGTTCTGTCATAGCCCCAAGCAGGCTGGGGACCCCGTGTCGCCAAGCATCAATTGACGAAGCCACAGCAAATGAGGCCGAGTCCACACCCCAGCAGTGAGGGTAAGAGGCTGGGAGGGTGGCTTCCCAAAGACGGGACATAGACAAGGGTGACACGTCCAGCCTGGTCTTGTAACAAGGTAGTTCACAGAAGACTGGGTCTGTGGGGTTGGGGGCTTGTCCCCGCCGCACAAGGAGATAAAGAGAACATTCAGAGACCTCTGGGCTCTGCCCACCATGGCGTGAGCATGGTGAGCCCGAGAGCCGCCATCTTCCCGCCTGTAAAATGGGGCTAATGTGCATTTCGCTGCCTTCTCGTCTGAAATAAGGTAACAAATGCAAAATGCCAAAGGCCCTACAAACTAGCAAATGCTTCTATAGAAATTCGTAATTTTTATCTAAAATTTCTCTTTTCCCCACAACTCATGGAGATTCATGCCCTATCCTTCACAGCACCGATTTTAGCCCGTGGAGGGGCCACAGCTGACACTGGTTGTGTGCAGCCGTGAACCAGATGCTGTGGATACAAACCTTCCCCAGCCTGGCGTGACGAGGTCGTGCACTGTCCCCGCACAATATCTGCTCTTTCTTTATTAGTAATAAGAGTTTCAGCTGGCACACGGCCGGGTCCCCAGGGGATGTCCACATTTTCCAACCCCCTCTGCAGCTGGATGTGACCATGCCACTGGGGTCCGTCCTGGGGAACGGGTACAGAAAGAAGCAAGGTGTGCCGGTCTCGGCTTGAACTTGGGCAGGGAGGGCCATCACCTTCCTCACACCTGCTCCTAGAGTATGGGCATGACAGCGGGCTTAAGTGGTCATTGTGGCCACAACATGCAGGCTGTGTTGAGGATGGCAGAGCAACGAGAGGGAAGGAACTTGGGTCCTCCAAACCTCCTTAAGCTTCCAGATCAGCCCCGGGCCACCTCCCCAGACTTTAACTTTATCTGAGCCACTGTCTTAGAGCTTTGTTATAGCATCTATCCTGGATCCTCATGAACGCACCCCTCGAATGCCCTTCCCGCAGCCTACTTCCAACTCACAGGACACCAGCCCTATTGGTCTCAAAGTCTCTCCCTTCTCTGCCTCCCCTGCTTCCCTTCCAGGTAAAATTCACCTTTCCAGGTATTCAGCGCCCTACTTCATATGATCAATAGTACTTTGTAGACTAACCTGTGCTAGCGCTTGCTGTGTATTCCTTCCCTGGCAATGGGCGTTTTGACAGGGCATTTGACACGTGGAGACACCACGTGTATCCATGCAATGGCCTTGACAGAAGGAATGCTGAGCACAGCAGACAGCCTGGTGGGAGAGGCTGGGGTACATGCTGGCTTCCCAGGGCTCCACCACAAGCACCATGAAACTTAAGCCAACTTTGAAGACCCCAGGGCCATGGTGCACCTGCTCCTCTATTTCAGAGAGTTGAACACAGGGGTCAATGGTCCTTCCTGCTCTCCGTGTGCCTGTGGTGCCCCTCTGCCTCTGCACGTATCTGGAGTGACTCTAGCCCTCACCCCAGGGGACCTTGCTCCGTGTGAGCCCCCATGCCCGGCTGTGGGGACATAAGCTAGAGAAGTGGGCTGGGTTGCCTAGGAGGCTCCGCCTGGCTCCGTGGTTAGAAGCCATGGTTAAAGCTAGTCACTGTCCCCCTCCCCCCATCCCAGGACAGGTGAGCCTCACCTGCCCCAGCCTTCACTTCAAGGTGGGGCAGGAAGATCAAAGGTGATGGCTAATGTTGGTTTTCTTCTCATTTAAGGGAACAGGGACAAGCACCCCTTTGAGAGTATGTTTCCAAAGGAATTTCTCTGTTAGCTTCACTTTGTAGTTGTTGCAAGAGAGCCTGCTGGTTTTTTTGTTCATTTTGTTTTGGGTGGGGATGGGCAAGAGAGCCTGCTGGTTTTTTTGTTCGTTTTGTTTTGGGTGGGGATGGGAGGGGTTACTTTCCCTCCTCCTGATTCACTGGATTGTGGGGAAAGATTGAAGAGACACTCCTCAGAGGGAAGGGAAGAAAAATTAGAACTACACTGAAAACACCACATCCCAGTCGCAGGAGAAGATTAAATAGAGGAGCAGTGCCCACAACCTAACACGTTGGAACAATATAGCACATGCCTCCCTTTTTCTGACTTCCAATTGCATGAAAATACTTTTCAATTCTGCAACATGGTTCAAACAAACAAGCAAACCAACCCCCAATCACTATTCTTTTGCAAAGCTAGCCTTCGCATTTGGTAGGACAGGCCCCAGGGCTGGCCTCCCCCAGGACAGCCATGGCCTCTCCCAGGAGAAGCGGCGTTCTGATTTGGTGGCTGGACAAGCTCTGGCGCCCTGCATCCCAACCCAGGCTGGCGGCGAGTGTTCTCACAGCCATCTGTTGCAGCCTGTGATGCATGAGCACATTAGCACACGCCCGCCAGCAGCCTCCACATTGTTCTCCTCGCTGGGCTACTGCGGCCGACCTCAACAAAGGGGACAGTTTTGCATTCGGGATAAATACAGCCACTGAGGATTTTTTTTTAAAGGATACTCAATGTTAGAGTTTACACTGGCTGTCTGCATTGGAAAGTTGCAGCCACACTCCCACCCGCTCTGATATCAGTCCCACTCTGTTTGTGACATTGATGTGGATGGTTTGTAGAAGCTGCTGATTCACCAGGAGATGTTTTTATGCTCCTCATTGGAAAGATACATCCAATTGAATAGTTGTCCTTTTTTAAAAAACAATCCAAAGAACTTGCCTTTCAAAGGATTAGAACAAATTATCCAACTACGAATCCATTTAATTTCAAGGTCAGTCTTATGCCTCAAGGTCTGGATCCTTACTGTGCTCAAAGACTATCCAAGGGACCTAAGGAGGCAGCTTTCATTCACAGTGGAGAATATTCTACCTTAAGCTTCAGTAAATTTGTTGATACTGATAAATTATTTCAGAAAATGCCCCGTTTGCCTCCTACCACAGGAGCAATAAGAGACCAGCCTCTAAGACTTGGCGGATTTTTTAAAAAGCATTTTTTTTTTTGGGAAAAAACAGAGGCGTTTGGTGATACTCTTTTTATAAGATCAGATTTTGCCTGTATTTTCTCATAGGGGAGTTCTGGTGGAGATTTATGTCTCTTCCATTCTAGTTACAAAATGGCTCAGTGGCAAATATCTCATTTCATTCACTCATTCATTCAATGAATGTTTATTGAGCACTTACTATGGGCTGGGCACTGATCCACATCAGTGACCAAGATGGACAAAGATCTCTGCCTGGTGGAGCTTATAGTCCAATGGGGTAGACAGGACGTAAACAACAAAATTGATCAATAATAAATATCATATGGGGAAAGGAAAAGTGGAATAGGGCAAGGGAATTTAAAATGCCAGGGTGAGGTTGGACTATTGAAAAGGAAGGGTATGAAGTTATGCTCTCAATGGACTGAGCTTCCATATCCCCTAAAAGAAATGCAAAGCATACTTGAGATAATGGACCTTCCTATATCAAAGTCTTTCCCCCTCTAAGTTCAATTTCAAATGGGAAAGATCACGCAGGTTTCAAAGCTCCTCAATGGGAAGAAGGAGCATGTTTCTTAAGTCTGTTTCTCTGCATGGTTCTAACCTGCTCAATGCAGGGGATGGGGTAACACAGCGGTCCTTGAGCTGACCGTGTGCCTGGTGCACTTGTCATTGTTGAGTGTCCCCCAGACTCCCTGGCATGTTACATGTGTGTTGAATAAAGGATTGAGAAGATGAGTTACAGGGGTCAAGATAGCAGTTTTTCCACTACCCAATCCCACTCCCCCAGATATAAGTTGAATCTTCGAGACCTAGTTTAATGGCCACTTCTTAAAATGTGACTCTAAACTATATCATAATAAGGCTCTGCACATGCTACAAGTTACTTGGCCATTGCATTTCCAAGTCACAGCTGGTGAGAGTCCGGCTGGACACGGAACAGGGAACAGCTCATGGAACACTACCCACTGCAGCCAGGCTTCTCGCTAAGATTCTGTCTTCCTAAGACCCAAAGGTACAGATTTGTTAGGGGGTCCTGATCCGCTGGTAGTGCGGCATAAGTCCCAGGGCATGTGTTAGGGGTCCTTGACACATGCCTGTGGCTGGAAGAGAGGACATCTGGATTCCTTCTACGGGTGGCAGGGAGGACTTCAGGGTTGAGCAAGTCCCAGAGATCCATCACTTGAAATGGCCCTTGCCAACCTTTTCTTTATACATGAGTAGATAGAGGCCCAGAAAGGCCAAGCAACTTGCCTGAGGATACCCAGCCTGCTCAGGACCTAGATTTTCGAACTCCTAGACCAGGCCTTTCCATCATGCAGGTTGCACGCAAGGACCTGAGGAGTTACTCAGACGTGAATAAGACCAGCAACAGAGGAATGGATTAACAAAACGCAGCACATACACACAATGGAGTATTATTCAGCCGGAAGAAGGAGCGAGGCACTGATACATGCTACAACGTGCATGAGCCTCAAAAACGTCATGTTAAGTGAAACAGCCAGTCACAGAAGGTCACATACTGTATGATTCCGTTTATATGAAGTATCTAGAATAAGTGAACCCGTAGAGATGGAAAGCAGATTGGTGGTTGCCAGGGGCAGGGGGAGGGGAAGTGAGGAGCGACGGCTTACTGGTGACGGGGTTTTAGTTTGTGGTGATGAAAATGTTTTGGAAGCAGATAAAGGTAGTGGATGGACAGCACTGTGAATGCCACTGAATTGTCCACTTCAAAATGGTTCGTTTTATGTTACACGAATTTTACCTTGATTAAAACCAAAAATAATGCATGGGCTAAGAGGAGCCGATGGGTTAAACATCAAAAGGTGTGTGATGACAAGCAGATTGGCGGAGGGGGGGTGTGCCAGGGAGGAGAGGGGTGGAGGGCAGGCTGGGTGGGAGTGGGGGAGGGCGGCTTACTGGCGGTGCTAGCCTGTGGGCTCCCTGCCCCTGCCTGTCGCCTGCCAGGGCCACGCTGCACCAAGTCACTTCCTTCCTGTGCTGGCTAAGCCGCCCTGTACTCAGCTTCTTCATTAGCGCTGCTGCCTTGGGGGAACAGCCTGGAGAGGTGGGGGCAGGGGGTAATGCCGAGCCTCCAGCCCAACCCAGGAGGCCCCGCCACTGTTCTCCCTATGGCTCCCAGCTGCAGCTCTACAGCCTCCCAGCCGACCACGGGCACTAGGCATCAGAGGGGCACAGATGGAGGGACCAGCAGGCCTGGCCCTGACAGGGAGGGCTGTCCTCGGGAAGGCAGGAGATGGAAGGGTGAGGCTGGGACCTGGGCTTCACAAGCAACTTTTCCTTCCATTAATTCCTTTCTGATCCTGGCTCCCTCCCTTAAAGGGACCCAGTTCTAGTTTCTACATGGAGCATCGGCCCTCCTTGTCCGCTGCACAATGCAAAGAATACTCACCAAGGACTGCATGTCAGGCTCTGTACCAGGCACCCCGGGGCATGGGAAGGTGAGAACAGAGGCCTTGCCTTGCACTGGGGGGTTTGGGAACTGGACTCTGCACAGACCTCAGGGACATTGCTGAGCTGCTCCCTGGGGTCCTGAGGCAGGCAGGCCCCTTGGCGTGCTGCAGGGCAGGTCATGTAACTGAGGGTAACAGAGACCCTACCTCTGAGGACCTCCCAGAAGATTCCATGAGATGACACCCACATGGCCAGGCACACCCCTCTCCTTGTGCTTGGTGTGCCAGGTTCTCCTTTAAAGCCCCAGTGCCCTATGAAGACTGCACTACCATCACCCCCATTTTGCAGATAAGGAAGCCGAGGCTCAGATAGCCCTTGCCTCTTGTCCAAAGTCACATAGCTGGAGCCTGGCCAAGGCAGCATACCATCCCACACCCAGCGGCCCCTGCATGGTTTCCATGCTGCTCACTCCCCCCCTGGGGGTTGGGGGAACTCAGATGTGGGGTCCCTACGCAGCAGCAGCTGCACCCTGGGCCCAGGGCAACCAATAGATGGAACCAGGCACAGAGCGGTTTCATTTAATCCTTACAGCAACACAGTTGTCAGGTACTATTATTAATTAGTCTATTTACATAAGAAGACAGGCTCAGGGAGGTCTTGGAGCGTGGCTTACTGTAGTGTCAGGGCCAAGTTTTAATCCAGCTGCCCTGGGTAGAAGCAGAAATAGCCACCAGTCTTGAGGCCTCAGTGTCCCCCATCAGTGCAGGATTCAGGGTCTTTACACTCTGCCTTGATGCCCACACTCTCCAACCCTCTTCCTTCCTGGAGTCCTTCATTCACTCCCCCGTACCATTTGTTCATTCATTGATACATTTTTCTGAGCCCTTACATCTAACAGGCACTCTTTAGTTAATAAAGATGTTCATACCACAGTTTCTACCCAGGGGAAGTCTCACAATCAAGGACCACAACTTTCCAGAACTGTCTACACTCCTGCTTCAGTGGAGAGTGGTAAATTCCATAGTGCACACAGGAGACATTGAGGAGGAGACATCACACCCTCCCTGCCAGCTGGGGGCTCCCAGGACCTTTGCTCTGAGGTGGATCAGGGGCCCCAGAGGGCCCAGGTACTGGAGCAGAGCCCGATCTGCCCACCGAGCTTCCCAGATCACCCATCCTGGCTCCACTGTACAATTGAGGAAACCGAGTCAGAGTGTCACATGGTTTCTAAGAGGCCACTCCACCCTGCTCTGTAAGATAAGCTTCTACTGCCAAGATTTCAGGATGAAAGAGGAGGAATTGCTCATGGTGCTGGTCCTGTGGCCCTTGACCCAGGCTCCAGGACGTGGGTCTGCAGAGCGTGGAGCTCAGAGAGCCAGGCTGGTCTGGGAGGAAGAGAGAGGGCCAGGGCCTCCAAGGCTTAAAAAGGGACGGGGGGTGGTGGAAAATCCAGCTGCCCTGGGCCCCACACCTCTGGCTGGCTCACAGGCTCAGCAGGCTGGGAGGGGGCAGAGAGAGGCCACTGCTTGGAGTTCCCAGGCCCCCACGTGTGCAAGCGCTGGTGTGTGGATCCCTGAGCGTGAATTCCAGTGCACGAGCCTGTGCGCAAAGGCTGCGTGTGTGAGCTCGGGTGCCCTGTGGCTCCCCTGGGCAGCTGTTGGGGGCCCACACAATGCAGGTGCTTCTGGCAGGTTCTATGTGCCTCCTTCTTGAGGCACCCCAAACCTCTCACCATCAGTGAACTGGCTGTGGCTGCACAGCCACCACAATGTCACCAAAAGAAAGCTGTGCTCAGGGTTCAAACCAGCTGCTCTGATCCCACATGTGTGGGGCCACCACTCCGCACCCACTTCCCAGGAAGCGCCCCAGGGCCCAGGAAGCAGGGGGCAGAGAGGACACCAGCGTACAGTTTGGAGCAAGTTTCCTGAGCAGTCTTCCCTCAGAACTGCAACACCGTGGCCCCAGGACCCCAAATAAAGACTCCACTCGGCCTCCAAACCCAAAGCCCTGCCTGGTGGTCCTGGCGGCTCCCAGGGGTTGCAGACTGGAAGCTGTGGGACCAGTCAGCCCAAATGGTCTGAGGTCCCGGGAGAAGAGCGCTCCGGCTGTTTCACCTAGTGCTTCAGACGCAGTGTCGCTGCAGGCGGTTCCCTTTGCGACCTTTCCGGAATCTCTGCCCAGGTGTGCAGCACACAAGCAGGCAGGGAATGGAAAGGCCTCAGGCCTGCGGGGCGGCAGCTGTCCCGACGGCACTGGCACTAAAGACGGTCCCTTATCCCCCTAACGAGGGGCCGCCTTGGCTCACCTGCTCTGGCCCTGTCCCCTCACGGCAGAGTCTGCTAATTGCTGAAGCCTGTCCCCACCTTCCGCTGCCCAGATGGGGGTGTCAGGGACAGATGGGGTCCAGGCATGAACGGGGAGCAGGAGTGTCACCTAAGGGGGCATGGGAGGCGGCTGTGGCAGCGCTAGATCTGAGGGTTCCCCTGGAGGCATCTGAGCCAGAGTCTGGGGACTGCAGGGTTGCAGGCCAGGCGACATTCTGGCATGTGCCTGGGAGCTAGACTTCCCCATTACAGCCTTGCCTCCTTGATTTACTGTCTGCCCTGATCAAGTCACTTACCCTCTCTGTGCCTCAGTCTTCCTCACCTGTAAAATAGGAGTGCCTGTAAATAACCCTCCTCAAATGGTCATGTGAGAATTGGATGAACTGATGCTCCTAACGCTCTGAGCACCAGGTTTTACAGGAACCAGCTTTCAATAAATGTTGGTGGCCTCCTCTTGCAGCCTCCTCTGCCAGTGATTACTGTCCTGCGCTCCCCTGAGGTGCAGCCTGGCCCTGCCTCCCTCCTCCCCACTCTGCTGCATCTGCTCTTCCCAGCAGTGCCCCCCACCCCAGCTGGAGAAGCAGCTGTGTAGCAATAACCCCTAGAAGAGAGATGGGGAGTAGAGGTGTAGGTGTGGGGGTGACCCCATCTCTGCCCTGCCTAGAACGGACCCTCACTCTGACTCTGACGGGGTGGGGGGAGAGGGGGTGCTTAGCCCCAGGGGTCTGGGCCATGAGCAGCTGGCAGCAGCCAAAGAAGGGGATTGCCACACTCACCCAGGCTGCCCCCTGTTCCCCTCCATAGTCAGGGTAGGACCGAGAGCCATGCTGCGATCAGCTAGGCCTGCTCTGGCCGCCCTTCCAGGTATGCAGGGACAATGAGTAAGGGGCTTGCTCACCTGCAAAGTGTCTTGAGACCCTTGGTGTAGGGCCCATACAACGACCCTTGTCAATGACCCGTAACTCCTACTGGTACGATGGGGCACTTGAGTGGGGAGAGAAGACCCGATATAAAATCTATAATGAAAGAAGGCTTTAAAATGACACTCAGGGCAGGTATGGGGGGGATCCTTGGCCATAGATGAACTTCTAGGAAGCATCAGGGAGTCTACTTAGTAGAGGGAGTTCAGACACATTGCTAGGTGGATTCTGCCCTAATGGGAGACAGACAGCCATTTCTCCAGCAGTGAGGTAGTTTTGCATGAGAGCATCTAGGGGACTTTAAAACGTAGTGCCCTGGCTCAGGGGCTCTTCACTGGTTCCAGTCTGGGAATGAGAAGGGCAGGTCCCTGGCTGGATGGCTGTTGGAGCCCCAAATCACCATGCGCGACCCATGTCTTCCTACCACACCGGGAGTATGACACCTCTGTGGGTTTGCTTCAGCCCTCTGCTCACTGCCTGTCCCTGGGGTGCACAGTCCCCACTCTATGGGCGTCAAAGGCACCCTGCAGTTCTGGTGAGCCCCCCAACACTGAGTCCAGGAAATTGGCATTTCTCTGTGACTCCTGCCCACAGGAGAGTGGGGAGCCCTGGGACAAAGAGGCAGCAGAGGAGGCTCATGTTCTGCCCACTGGGCTCTGCTCCCTCATCCTCTGGCCAGCCCCCTGGTTTCTAGGAGGGTTGGGGAGAGCCCCACAGACCTTGAAGTCTGATGAGTCCCTGAACCTGGGACCTGGAGTCTGAGAGCTGGGGAGCTATGAGGTCCATCCAGGGAGGTGAGGGAGGAGGCTGAGCTGCAGCCCAGCACTGGAGAGAATTTCCCGACTAATGCCCCCAACTCAGGGGACCTGCAGTGTCTGGTGCCAGCAGCAGCCACCCCCTTCCCTCCTGCTTCTCTTTCCCTTCCCCTCTCTTTCAGTAGGGAGATGAATTAATGGCCCACTGAAGTCAAAGTGGCTGTGCGCAGTCTTCTCCTGCCCCAAATCCAAGCCCAGCCGCTGGCCTCAGCCATGTACCCAGGCCCTTCGCCAGCTCAGGGCCACCCTCTGCGGGGAGCCCCCTGTCCCTGGCAGGAGTGCAGCCCTGTGAGCTAGTGTGTGTCTGTGTGTTGCTCCTCTGTGTCCAGGACGCTTGGGTCTCTCACATGGTGGTCTAGGTCCCCAGCTGGGCTCCCGGTTGGCGGAATGGCTGGGGGAGGGCCCCAGCCTGGCTGGACACAGCCCCTCCTGCCTCCGAGGCCCAGGTCTTCGGAGGTCTGGGCTGCGGCTGGGCACAGCTGAGAGCTTGGGTGCAGGAGTGGAGGGGGAGACTTGATTTATTTCCTTTCAGCAACTGTCCTTCTATGCATTCACCGGGCACATCTAGAGCCCGCTCCCGAACACGCCTACCTTGCGGTGGGTGGCGAGGAAGCCGTGACCTCAAGTGAGCCCCCACCTCCACCCCGACGGGTTCTCAGCTCCACCAGCCTGAGCTCCAGCCTCCTCACGTCTTTTTATGTGTCTGTGGCTGCAGCCGGACCGAGTTTTGAATTCTTCCCAAGTTTCGTTTCAAACAAGATTTCCAGAATAAAAAGGACTAGACCTGCCCCACGCATTTTTCTTGGATTCACTGCCCCCTTTCTACGCCACCCCCCCCCCTCCTCGGAACCGTCCGGTGAAAAGCAAAGCCCGTCGCCGGGAAAGCTAGGCCTACAGCAGGGGTCCCTGGGCCCCACTTTCCAGCCAGCTGCCCGACATTCCCCGCTGGAGGACCGGGAAGTGCCTGTCCCCTCACTAGGGGACCGAGCCATCCTCAGGCCTGGGCAAGTGGCCAGACTCAAGACATGGGGTTCTAACTAGGGAAAAATCCACACCCAGGTCCCGAGGCCTTCCGCTGGTGGCCACCAAAGATGTGGGTTGAGAGGCCCCTGGACAGGGGGGACGTGTCTACTGTGTCCGCCCCAGGCTGTCCTTTCGGGGGGCACACGTTTTGGGGCCAGCCCTGGTGCAGAGAGACTGCAACAGGGTCTGTCCTTATCCTTTTGGATGGCCAAAACTTTTAAATTTATGCCCTGGATCTCTCTTAAGGGCCACATCCTGAATTTGTATTGCCGTTTTGGATTGTGAGGGACCTTAGTGGGCGCCAGAAGACAGAGGTGGCCCGGAGAAAGAGCACAGAGGCCAGACGAAGCGGAGCAAGCGAGAGCCTCCCTCCCTCGGGCGGTTCTCAGCACCTGACACTTCGCAGTTCAAGGCCACGGTGGGCGCCGGGGAGGGCGGTAGGAAGCTCCGAGAAGGGTTCCTGGATCCCGCAGGAAACACTCCGGCGGGGCTTTGCTGGGGACGCCGCGGCTCTGCGGGACCCGGACCCCCAAGTGGCTGGCCCGCAGCTGGAGCCCAGGAAACCCGTGGGGCCGGGCGGTGGCCAGAGTCCCATCCGAGCAGAAAGAGAGAAAATTCGAGTCGCGGAGGACGCCCGAGAGCCCGCGCGCCCAGCCTGCAGCCACTGCCTTCGTCCCCGAAGACCCAAAATTTCGCGCTCCGGGAAGGAAAATTTCACTTGTAAAGTACTTTAATACGCAACTGTAGGGAAAGGGAATTCTGGATTAGGCGCTGGAAACAAAAATAAGAGCAAGAAAGTTATGAAAAAACGCCCGCAGTACGTGCTCAGAACGCGTTTCAAAGCGAATGTGGAGACGAGGAGTAAACAAACAACTCTTATCTTTCCCCCGGGTGCGGACACCCGCGGAACGACGCCCCGATCCCGCCCAGCGACCGCAGCCCGAACCCCTCTTCTGGACGGCTCGCTGCGCCGCCCGCTCACACGGATGGCAAACGCCCGACTTGACTTTATATTTTATTTAAAATCTCAACACTCCATCATTTATTTCGTTTTTGCAACCCAACAAGTAATAAATATTATTTAGCACTTTGTTTTTACAAAAATAAAACAGGCGATACACTTTCTGCGAGGGGCAGCGCGATCGGAGGAAGGATGTTCCGCGGAGACGCCGCGAAGCCAGTGTCGCACGCAGCGCAGGCGGCGCCCAGGCGGGTCGCGCGGACGCAGGAAGCACGTGGAGCTGACCGTTTGTGTTAAACGTGGCAAAAAGAAACCCAGATAGAGAGAGGAAAGCAGGCTTAGACTCCGGTGGGGCTGGCAGTCACGTGAGCGAACGGCTTAGCATCGCGCACTTACCTCGCCACTGATAGTATATTTACACACATCCAAGAAAGAAATTTTTTAAAAGCCAATAAAAGCCCCCAAATAACCCAAAGCTATGTTCACAGCCACTGCCTTTTAAATTCTGGCAAGCCCTCAGGTGCCAACATGCTGCAATCGAGTAAGAAACCCAATCACTTTGTGCTCAGAGACGGAAAGAATGGAGGGAGTAGTTTGTATTTTAAGATAACTAAGAAACACCCGCCCCGCAAACCGGCAGTTTTGAGTTATTCCAATCCACAAGTGGTTCCACTCTGAGCGTCTATGAAGTTTGCTCATACTGTCGAGAATGGAACATCCGCCGATTTATTAGGAAACCACACACCCCAATCAACAGGAGAGACAGCAGGGAACGGCTACAGTTCTCGCAGGGTGCGGGTTCACCCAGACCCCGAGATTCGGTCCCACCGTAAGTGCTTCTGGAACCGAACGCCAGCTTCCAGCTAGCTCCTCGCCCCTGGCCCCCGGCCAGGGACGACCCTGGAAGGCGAGGCCGGGCGGTCGCTTCTGCAGTTGGGCTCCCCAGAGTTTCCTACCCGCCAAGAAAGGAGGAAGGAGGGGAGGTCCTCACTGTGTCTCTCCCTCAACCTCCCACCCACCCACGAAGTGCTGCCCCAGCCGGGTCTGGAAGTCAAGCAGGTGCTCTGGAGGAAACCACAGTTTTCAGCATCTTTTCCAGGGGGGAGTGGGGGTGGGGGTAAATTCGAGTGAGGGATGCACATAGAGGTACCTTTTTATAAAATAGTGTCTACCGGGCCCTCGGTTTGGAGCCAGTGAGGGCTCAAAGAGGTCCCGGGGCCAACGTCCCCCTCACCCCCCACTGCTCTGTGCGCGCCCCCATTGCTTTAGTTCCCAGGTGCTGGACTCCCCACCATCCCCCACCCCCAGTCCTTGGTCCCGAGCCCCTCCTCGCAACAGAGCTCCCGAGCGCAGCACCGGCCAGTCCTCGCTTCCCCCCGGCGGCCTCGGGCTCCCCGCTCGCCAGAACGCGCCGGCGCCGGTAGGCTCACTTGGCGTCGGAGGTGAGGCGCGGCAGGCTGCCCGCGCCCATGGCCGACACGTGGTGGTGTGGCGGTGGCACCTGGCACATGCTGCAGGGACAGGGCATACCGCCCCAGTGCTGGAAGCCCCCACTACCCCCACTGCCGCCGCCCCCGCCCCCCAGCGGGGCAGCCGCGGCTGCAGATGGAGACTTGAGCAGGCCGTGCGGAGGCCGGATGGAGCCCACCGACGACAGCCCAGAGCCTGGGAGAGAGGCGCTGGACACCGCGGCGGCGGCAGCGGCGGCGGCGGCGGCGGCGGCGGCTGGCGGCAGGATGGGGTGGTGCACGGCCGGGTGATGCGCGGCGGCCGCGGGGTGCGCGGTGGCGGCGGGCAGGGGCGCCGAGTGCGCCAGGCCACCGCAGGCCGACGGGTGGAAGCCAGCGTGGTGGCCGCCGTAGATCTCGCTCACCAGTCGCTTCATCTCCTCCAGCGAGTTGGTGAGCATGAGGATGTAGTTGCGCGCCAGCAGCAGCGTGGCGATCTTGGAGAGCTTGCGCACCGACGGGCCGTGCGCGTAGGGCATGACCTCGCGCAGGCCGTCCATGGCGATGTTGAGGTCGTGCATGCGCTTGCGCTCGCGGCTGTTGATCTTGAGGCGCAGCTGCTGCAGCTCCGGCTCGGTCATCTGCTTCTTGTCCTTCTTGGTGGACGACGCGGCCGCCGACGACGTGGACGACGAAGAGCTGGACGAGGATGACTTGAAGCCACCGCTTCCCAGCTTGTCCCCAGGGTGCGCGCCCGCTGAGCCCATGGCGCTGCGCAGCTCAGCGCTCAGCTCTGGCGGGCAGTCGCTCGGCGTGGACGAGGACACGGTGCCCCCCGTGAAGCCGCTGCCGCTGCTGCCCTTGCTCCGGGCCGGCAGAAAAAGGTCATCGGGTTCTGGTGACGACGGGCGGCTGGACACCAAGCTGGCGTCCGAGTCCATGGCCCCAGCAGAGGATAGTCTCAGCTTTCTCGGGATCCTCCTTCCCTAGGTCCCCAGAACTTCCAAGGAAAGAAGGAGAAAGATAAAAGAGAGTCAGTGAGACAGGAAGCTGTTCCCGCCTGCACCGCAGCTCCGCATCCTCCTCGCTGCTATCTCTGGCCTTCCTCCTAGCTGCACGCAGGTACCAGTAATTAATCTCTCTTTTCCTCCCCACCATCTCCTCTCTGCTCTCATCCAACAGGTTGTTTTATTTCAGGGAGCATTGGGAGACCCTCGGTGAGGGTGGCATTCTAGGGTTTTGTGCCTTCAGTTAGGAATGGCAGAGCTGGGCCTCCAGGGCTGTAATAAACGAGTGGCAAGTGAGGTTTTTCTTTGGGGAGGGTGGAGATCTAAATAGAGAACTATTTATTTGGTTCCTCAAACGCATCTCCATCGACACCGCGCAGCAAACACAAGCACACACGCATGCACCCTGCACCCGCGCGGGGCCAGATTCCATGTGCTGCGCCCAGGGGCCGCGGCCAGCTCACCAGCTGACTGGGTTTGCGGCAAAAAGCGCTGCTGTCGCCCGGACTTCTTGCTTTCGGGCGAGGGAAGTGCAGCGGTGAGTGTGGGGAGGGCAGAGCAGCAAAGGCGCTCGGGGGACCTGGCCGGCAGGGGAGGGATTCAGGCACCCTCCATCCGAGCATCCTGAGTCACAGCCGAGTTGGGGGCCGCCAGTCCCTGGGATCTAGGCTGGGGCTGCTGGAGGGCGGAGACACTTACTGTGGATGCGATTCAAGGGGCTCGCTCGGAAAAGCCTCAACGGAGAACCTGGCACCCGGCACTGGTGTCGCGTCGGTCTATAGTAAGCATCCGCACCTTTCGGGGCTTGGCCGGTTTTTATAGCCCGGTGGCGGCTGCGACCGCGGCAGCGGTGGCCGGGGCGGGGGCGGGGAACAATGTGCTAGTCCTGGAGGGGCAGCCGCGCCAATGAGCTGGGCCCGCCCGGGGGGCTGGGAAGCTGATGTCATCGGGGCTAATTCCGCTCAATGAAACTCAACCGGCCGGGCACACGCCTCCTCCCGGCGCACAGCCAATGGGCGCCCGCGGCCAGGAGCTTCTTGGGGAGGGACTGGAGGAGGGACCTGGGGCGGCAGTGTGAGAGGCGGGGGGACGGAGGGCGGGCAGGCGGGGGAGGGAGAGAAGGCTGAGCGCGCTTGGGACCGAGGGAGAAAGGGGACTTAGTCGCATTTCTGTAAAAATACGGTCGCCTCAGAGTCAGGCTGGGGGATGGGGTAGGGTGGAGTGGGGTGGGGACTCCGTAGACAAAGTAATCTGATACCTAAGGCAGCCAGATCTTTTGGGGATGAGCGCGGATAACCCTGGCTACCCAGGAACCCGGGCTGGAGTCTCCTCCCTAGCTCTTCCTCTCCCTTTATGATTTCCCGCCGCCTGTTCTCATCTTATGGGTTTCATCAACACGTGGGCATTTGGGGCTCCAAATGTACATGACAACCAGGCACAAAGCCCCCACTCTCTTCGCGCTCTTAGCGCGCGTCTGGGAGATGGCAGTCGCTGCAGCTCCGCGGGCGGCCGGTAGCGCCCCCAGCCGGGTGCAGGGCCTGGCGGGGCAGAGGGTGGCCAAGGAAGGAGGGGACCAGCTCCAGAGCAGTATTCGGAAAGAAATCACAGCTCTTCATTAAGTTGGGGACGGTGTAGGTGCGGGGACGAGTTATTTCAGCACAGTAACCGCGCTCACACCAGGGCAGAGTCGTGCCTGGAGCTAATTCCGCCTCCATTTATTGGCAGAGGAGCCTGATAGCATTTTTAGCATCATCTTTGTGATCGCAGTCACGACGCCTTGGGGTAGAGGGCATCTGGTTTGTTTGCAGAGAGAAGTCTCAGGTCTGGGCAGAGGCGTCTCCACGCTGTGGGCCAGACAGCGAGATGGAGTCCCTCGCCACTGCTTTGGGACACGGATCACGTTTTACTGATGGCAGCCTGACTCAAACCTGGAAGCTCTTTACTGTGAGGAATTAAGCCCGATCTGGATAAGCACCTGAGGTATAATAGTTTAAAGGTAACTGTGTGTTCACCCATTTTACTCACGGGAAAACCTAGACACTGCAGAAGAAAATAATTGCTAAGCTTTACAGCGCTGCCCTCCTTGGACTAGAGACGCGGGGTCCGTCACACGGAGGTGGCCGCCTGTCTCCCCAAGCCCTAACTGAATTTCTCACATCCATACATTTAGAATACAGAAATTTGTTTCTGCGGGTCTGCGACGCTACTAGCCTTCACACCGCACACAGACACACTGCTCTCTCCCAGGGAGTGTTAGGGTCTTTTGGTTACCTCCCTGGTTTGGGAACTTTTAATGTGCATGTGCGGTTTTAAAAACAAGCAAACACATAAACAATAGCGGTTGGTCTTCAAATAGCAAAATCACAGAATAGACAGAAACTCGTGTTATTGCCCCTAGTTCGGGGATAAGTCTCCCTTTGCCATCAACGCTAGAAGCCCAGCCCGCACTCGCCTTCGCCCCAGTCTTGTGCCTTCTGGGGTATTATTTTTCAAGCCGCGTGTTTCCCAGCTGGCTCTGCAGCCATCCGTTAAATATGTATTTAAAACATGAAGAACTGAAGCGTGGTGATATGTGGTCCAACGGTTACAAAGATGACCCATAACCGTTCAATTAGTGGAATCTGTCACACGGACCGCCGCTGGGAGCTTGGGTGGGGATCGGAAAGAGATCCGGCATTTGCAGATCGCTCCTTTGGGCCTACCCCGCCAGCCGCGCGCGGCGAGGACGCGAGTGGGAGGAGGTGTGCGCTCTGGGGCCAGCAGCCGGGCGCGGAGTTGAGGGCCTGCTCGTGTATCTAATAAACAGCAGCAGGCGCTACGTCTTGGTTGCTGCGGCTGAGGTTAGTCAGCCGCCGGCACGCGTCGGGGAACCCGGGTTTCTCCTTTTGCAGCTTCTCACCGGTGTCTGTCCTGCGTCCAGCCGGCGTCGGAGGGAGCGCGCGGTCTGAGGTTCATTACGCGCTTGCTACTGTGGCTGGAGCTGGGGCAGGGGTGAAAGCCTAGAGGCCCGGCCCGGCACCGCGCGAGTCTAGAGCCTAGAAGGCAGAGTCCGAAGGCAGGAGAGCTGGCTTGCTCGCCGAGTCCCCTCGTGGACGCCCCTAAGGACGCCCCCCGGCCCTGGGCCCGCGCCACCGAGCCGAAGCAGCTGCGGCAGTGCCGGGGCTGCGCAGCGGCACCTCGCGGTCCTCACTCCGCACGTCCAGAGCTCAGGCTGGCAGCTCCAGGCTGCGAGCCCCTTCTTCTCCCCGCAGACTTGCCCCAGTCTCCTCCCTGCGGCAGAGAGCAGCTTGGGAGGTAGGGGCGGTCTGTGTCCCGGTGGGCTCCTTTAGCCCGGGGACAAATCGGACGCTGAGCACCTCTGGCAGTCTCCAGTACCCCTCCCCCACGCCTCCCAGGAATAATCGGAAACTAGAGCCGGGCCACCGGCGCTTGTCCTCGCGTGTCGTGGATGCGTCCCCAGCACTTGCCGGGTCTTACGCCTGGCGCCTGGCAGGAACGGCCTGGGCAGGTCCCGGGCGCCGCGGCTCCCAGTGGCGCGTGTTGCGGGCCGCAGCCCCTTCCCGGGGGATTGAGCGCTCGCTTGCTGAGGCTGATCGGCCGGGCTCCGGGAGTTCCTGGCTGGCCCGGGCGTCCTGGAGCTGTTGGCCTCCTCGGTCAAAACGGAAGACGCGTTTTTCCCCTCCTTTGTGTTTCCCTCCCACAAAAGGCTGGGTGCGCGTCGGGGCCGGCCTTTGCCGGGCCTCCTGGCGGCCCGGGAGGAGCCTGTGCCCAACGGGCCGGGCGGGCGGGCTAGCGCGGAGCTTCGGGGCGCAGACTTCCCACTGCCTCCCGGGTCCCTCCCGGGTCCCTCCCCGGCCTTTCTGCTTCTCTCCCTCCCCTTCTCCGAGTCCCTGCTCTCATTCAGGCGGCGTCTCGGCCGGGCTGCCAAGGAAAGCGACGTCCTTGCACAGAGCTGACCAGGAGTGGCGGTGGGAGGCCAGGCTCCCGACACCGGAAAGAAAAGGAAAGCGTTTCAGCCGTCGCTCCTGGTCCGGAAGCCAGGAGGCATGCGGAACGACAGCTTTTGGCGCCCGAACGTGGGCGACATGACCCCTCAGAACTCAGAACTCTGCAAAACAAATGGCTGTCTTCCTTGCAAAACTCAGCTCGGGAGTCGTCCAGGGTCATGCCAGTGTCCCGGACTCCAGCGGGGACTACAGGTCCCGGCACTTGGCACGTGCTGGGTAAATACTTCTGAATGCACCTGCGTGCAGATATGCACGCAGGCTGGTATGCCACATGGCTAGTAAAATACACATAAAGGTGGGCGAAGGTGTGTTCTGTGTTTATTCGGTGCACACAATAAACCCTGAGGTCTGCCGTCCGGATTTCAGGTGGTATGGGAGCCTTTAGAATGATTGATCTGCTGACTTCCATCCGATGACAACTATGACCGCTTAAAGGCAAGCTTTACATTATGCCAGGAACTTGGCATGTCTTGAAAGACTTCATTTTAGTTAATCTCTCGCTGGCCCTAGAAGGCAGGTATCACTCCCATTTTACAGACTGGGACACTGATGCTCAGCTGCCCAGGGTCCCCGAAAGGAGATGAGCAGGTCCAGGGAGAGGGCCTTGGGGTGCTGGGAGGCAGGCAGGAGTGTGGACATCAGAGACTTAGAGATCTCTAGTTGTCCCCTCTCTGGCCTCAGGTTCTCATTGGTAGAGTGGGTTTCTAGAAGCTACCTGTGGCCTGTAAGTGTGTCTGCCACTTGATTCGGAGGGCATGGGAAGGGCCCAGTGCACCTGCCCCTTGCAATTTCTGTAGTCTGCGGATAGTCTGTTTGAGGGACTGTGAGGTGCTGTGAATCCAGGGCCCCTGGCCCTGGCCTGGCTTAGGCTTGGGCGTCAGCAGAGGCTGGGCACAGGGAGAATTCGAGAGGAATGCCCAGAGATTACCAAGAGGGATGCCGCACCCAGGGAAGCTAAAGGAAAACAACAAACAAAAGAGCAACCTAACATAACCCAAACTAACAACCCCTCACCCCCCCCCAAAACCCCTCAGTGGGGATCACCCTCCCTTCCTCTTAAGGAAGCATGACAGTCGCTTACCCTAACGATCAGCGCCATTGAAGTTAACCTGCCCCACCCCGCAAGTCTGCAGTGGAATGACGTAGGGATAGAACTGAAGGGTGACAGAATAGAACTTTTACTGAGCTCAGCTTAGGAACAGCCCCGTTGGGGTTAGGAGGAAGGCACGTTGTTCCCATTTTACAGATGAAAATACCGAAGAGTAGAGGTCATAGCAGGGCTGAGGTTCAATCTCCAGCCCACTGCCTCCCACGTCCCTCGGTTTTCTGTGGATTCTTCCTACACCCCCTTCCTCATCCGACCGCCCCCTCCCCCCATCCAGGAGACACTAGGCACAAACTGTTGCTTTGACCCAGCCGAAGCCAGACTTCCCCGACCCAGGTGGCCGCCCCTCTGGAGGCCACTCCCTTCTCCAAACTGGGATTAATCCGGAGAGTGGGAGTCAGGGCGAACAGGGGAGAGCCTGTGGGGGTGTCCCCGGCCGGGTGCAGTTGTGAGGTGGGGGTGCTCTATTCGGTTATAAGGGGGACCGGACAACCTCGACTAGGTCGGGGGCCACAGCAGACCGTGGGTGGGAGGGGACAGCGGGTCTCTGAGCGCTGGAGACTCCAGACTATGACTAGGTGACAGGACGTGCTTGCATTTGGGACACGGCCCTGGGGGTGGCTGCACGCATGGAGGGCGTGGAAGCCCTCCCCTCGGCGTACCGAACACTGAGTGGACCCCTGGCTTGTTATGTGGGGGGGGGGACGTTTCATGGAGAGACCACACCATTGCGCGTGTAGGTGGCAATATGATGTCTGCCCATCACCTTCAGGATCACGTCCAAGCCCTCTAACGGCCTGTGGGGTCCTGACCTGGTCCCTGCCTGCTTCTTAATCCTCGGCCCTCCCCACCCAGTGGGTGCTGCTCTTGCTCTTTCCTCATCTTCGGCCTCCTCCCCACCCCTCCTCCCCGCCACCTCCGTCCCTCACCGCCCTTCCTCCCGTCCATCCCCATCTGTGTGTCCGGTTCTAGCTGTTCAGAGGTCAGCCTGGGAAGGACCCTCCGCCCCTCTAGCACCCAGCGCCCCTCCCCGCCACCCGCGTCTGGCTCCTCCCTACTCCCTCGCCCGCCAGGGAGCTCCCTGACGGTCCTCACTGAGCCTGAATTCGCCTCGCATGCCCGGGCCCAGAGCACACCGGCTCCAGAAGGGCTCAGTACATCGAAAGTAAGGGCCGGAGGTAAGACGGTTGCCCAGAGTTTTATCCGAGTTTCTACACACGGCAAAAGACGGGAACAGTGGTACAATCTCCCCCTAGTTAACCGAGTCCCCAAAATGCCCGCTGCAGCCGGAGGCTGCTCACTGCCCGCCTTACGGGGCGGGGTGACAACCCTTTCCTCCTCCTCCCAAGCCTAACCCGGCGTCCGTTTGAGGGTCGACTCGCCCCTCCCGGATGCTCCTCCCATATCTACGGCCCTGCCCCTCAGGTTACCCCGGGACGGACTGACACCCAGGAGCGGCTCTCCGTCCCTCGGGGACGGAGGGGCCGCCCTACGCTCCCGCGCGAGTCCAGGGTCCGCGGAGCCGGCGACGGGCCGGCCGCTGCGCGCGGGCTTCTGGCTGCTCCGGGCCTCCGCGGGAAGGAAGAGGGCACTGGCGAGACGCAGCCGCGGTGATGGATGGCGCTGCAGGGGACCAGATTAGGGTCCTTCGCGCCGGCTCCCTAGCCCAGCTCCGCCCGAACGCGCCGCCCGGCCTCCCCAGCCCTAGCCCGGCCCCGCAGAGCTGGGGAGCGAGCGCGCCGGCAGCCGGCCCCGCCGCGGGAGCGCAGGGCTGCAGGCCTGAGCCGCAAATCGCCACCGTGCTGGACCAGCGGCCCGCAGCTTCAGCCGGGCGGCGGGTTGGGGGTGCGGGGGAGAGGGTGGGGACGCCCTCCCAGCGCGCCCAGCCTGGGTCCTGGATTGGGTCTGGGGCGGGAAGGATCGGAGGCTGCCCGCGCTCTCGGGCTGGTCCCCTTCCTCTTTCCCTTTCCGCTTTCCCGCTCTGTTCCTCTCCCTTCTCTTTTTTTCCTCATTTCCCCTCCAATACTTACCTCTGAATTTTATTTTTGATTTTCTCCGATTAATAAAATGACACATGCCCAGCTCTGGAGAGCCAGGAACCTCAGGAGGACTCCGCGCGCCCGTGCACCTCTCCAGACCCTCGTGGTCCCGGGACAGACGTGGGTGTTGTCAGAAATACAAAGTCTCGGGTCCACCAGTGAAACAAAATCTATGTAAACCACGGTCCCCAGGCGATGCACGGCACGGAGCAGTTTGGGCAGCCCTGTACTAGGTCATTTGGGCTTGTCCTTGGTGTGCCTCTCTCCTCAGAGTCCCTGGGTCTTCCAGTCCTAGGCAAAGACCCCACCTAGGGCTCACTAAGGTTGGCAATATTTTCTTGAGATTCTGCAACCCCTCCCCAACCATCTGGATAGTCGTGCTCCCGGCTCCTTGACCACCTGTTAAATTCGATTCAATAGGTGTTTTGTTTTTTTAAAGATGCATGCCCATTGTAACACACACACACACACACACACACACACACACACACACACACAAATAATACAGAAAGCAAATGTGCCATCATCATTACAACACCTCTGCTCTTCCCAACAAGCTGCTGGGAAGATTTTGATGAACGTCCTTCTAGAGTGTCTGTAAATAGGCTCTGTAACCTGCTTTTTTCATTTCTTGGCACCTCTTACACGTTTTCCATATCAATACAAGATCCACCTGACCCATTTGAACCGTATGCGCTTCACCCAGTCAGTCCCCTTTGGATCTCCTTCTCTGTTGCCCAGGACCTGCCAGCTATGAAAAGCAGGCAGAGCTGGACCCCCTGAACATATTTCTACCATGCGTGGTTGTGCTGGGAGGATCTTGGGGTCAAGCCCGCACACTGCCGCCTGCCCCTGTGAGGTCCATGCCCAGACCTGGTTCTGTTTCTGAGGAGTGTTTCCCTGTAGGTCTAGTGGAAAAAACTGGTTCCCATTTTGCCCAAAGGAGGATCAAATGTGCGGGGAAAGCTGAGCCCATTGGCCTTTAAGTGAGTTGATTGGCTCAAGGGAAAATGAATGTTCAATGTGGAAATGAAATATTCCTTGGCTGGGACTAAGACCAGGGCAGAACTGTGTTCTGTGATTTTGGAAGACGTGGGAGTTTTAGACATTTGATTTCTTTTTTCTTTCCCTACTTCCAACAACAACGAAAAAAGGTCATCTGCTTCCAGGATGAATCTGAGGCATGTGTGCAGAGGCCATTCTGTTTAGGCAGTATTCACAGTTTGCAGAGAGAGGGAGAAGGAGAGGAGGGAGAGAGAGAAAGGACATCGTATAAACCGGAATTCCCTCTTCTTTAAAATGTGTTTTGAATAGGTCCTGTGTAGCACATGCCTAAAGTAAAACTCAAATAGTATAAAGGGTATTTGATTAAAAGTCTTTGCTGACCTCCTTCTCCCAGGCTCTGAGAGGCAACTACTGTTATAGTTTCTTGTGCATTCCAGGAACATTCTTTGCATATGCAAAGTATATATTTAAAGATCTCTCTCTCTCTTCTTTTTGTACACAAGTGCTAGCATACTCAGTACACTGTCTATACCTTGCTCTTTTTGCTGAAGAATGCTCTCTTTCTACACCTACACACACACACACACATACACAACACAACAACACACATTTACAATACATCTGCTCCTCAAGCATCTTCACCAAAGTGGTTGGAGGTGCAGGGAAATCCTCTGCCCAATCACAATGAGGACAAACAAGTACCCCACACCTCAAAAAGTCGACTCAGTTCCTGATGGTGATTTTTCCCTGCTTCCCTCAGTCA
>VSMD01044938.1:0-38010 GCA_008750895.1 Mirza zaza | reverse complement strand
CCAACCCTGACCAGCACCCACCCCCTGACCAGCACAGAGTGGTGCCAAGCGAGTGGGTTGTGTGGACTAGACTCCCTGGTCCCTCCCACATTCCTCAGGGAAACATGCCCAGAGTTTGGGGCTCAAGTAACCCAACTTGGGAGGAGGAGGAGATCCCACAGGTCAAGAGCTCCCAGTGCCCAGGCTGCTGGGACTTTATGGGACTGGCCATAAGAGGCTACATCAGCCCACAGGGCTTCTCCATACCAGCGAGTTCCCGTGCTGGAGGCAGACACTTCACACTCTTCCACCCTGTCGACTGGCGTGTTAGCTGGGAGCCAGAGCGTGTGCACGAGGCTCTGTTCTGGGGTACAGTGTGGACAGGACAGGCACTCCTCCCCCTCTTATAGCTTTTCCTGCCCTTGGCCCTGCAGCCGGAACAAGCCAGTAAGTCCTAGTCCTCAGACTCAGTTTCTCACCCGTCAATAGTTCATAACAGTCCTTATCTTGCAGTGTGGTCATGAGGGTTCATAAGAGATGATGGGGGAGGGGCTTAGCCCAGCACCTGGAACTGGGCAGGTATCTAGTAAATAGTAGCTATTGTATATTGCTATTGAATAATATTAAAACTTACATCATACTAGAATATAAACTTCTTCAGGGCAGGGCAGACCCCAGACTCTTCCGTTCATTTTCCTTCTGAAACATAAGAAGGTGGGAAAACCCTAAATTAGGAGTCAAAATACCAGGTTGGAGTTCTGACTTTGCCATTTATTTACTCAGTCATCTTAAGGACTGAGGATCAAGTTCCTACTATGAGGTCTGTGTCTGATGCTCGAGATACAGTGGCAGACAAGGCCCCTGACCTCATGGAGACCACAGACCAGGGAAGACACAGGCTGTCAAAAAGTGAAAACACACAAATTTATTTCCAACAGTGATTGGGGCTGTGAAGAAAATAAGATAATAGCACAGGCAACAGCTAGGATGGGAGCCGCTTAGCACAGTGTGATGGTTGGGTGCACCCAGAGGAGGCACCCTGAAAGGGGTGATTGCTGGGGATTTATTTATGAATATCTGTATGCAGAAGTGTGGGCACAGTTCAGGGAAACCATCATGGCATGGCGATGCACCCAGGGACTGGCAACATCTGGAAGCCTTCATCTCTCCCAGCTCTGGAAGGACAAGGAGAGGAGAGTCACTACCAGAATCCAGCAAGGCCTGTAGGAGAGGGCCACCACGAAGGAGCTGAGGCCTTCTACTAAGGTCTGAATGTGTGTGTCCCCCCAAATTCACGTGTTGAAACCTTAGTCCATGTATGCTACTATAACAAAATACCTGAAACTGAGTGATTTATAAATAACAGAAATTTATTTTCTCATGGTTTTGGAGGCTGAGAAGTCCCAAGATCAAGGCTCCACAACAGGTTCAGTTATCTGGTGCAGGCTGCACCCTCCAGAGGGGAGGAACACTGTGCCTTCAGGTGGCAGAAGGTGAGCTGGCTGAACGCTGTGTGAAGCCTCTTTTATAAGGGCCTTAATCCCAGTTACCAGAGAGTAGCCCCTTGGCCTTATCACCTCTTAAAGGCCCTACCTCTTAATGCCTTCACATGGCCATTAAGTTTCAATGCCTGAATTTTGGAGGGGACCCTTTCAAACCATAGCAAAACCTAATCCCCAATGCGATGGTGATAGGAGGTGGAGCCTTTGGGGGGTGATTATATCACAAGGATGGGGCCCTCACAAATGGAATTAGTGCCCTTGTAAACAAGGTCCAAGGGAGTTTGTTTGCCTCTTCTACCATGTGAGGACACAGCTGGAAGGCACCATCTATGAATCAGAAAGTAGGCACTCACCAGACACTGAATCTGCTGGTGCCTTGATCTTGGACTTCCCAGCCTCCAGAACAGTGTGCAACAAATTTCTGCTGTTTAATAGCCACCCAGTCTATGGTATTTTGTTATAGCAGCCCCAACAGACAAAGACACCTTCAGAAGAGGAACCAGTCACTGCCAAACCAAGGCCTGAAAGAGACAGCTTCAGGGCAACAACCCACCCCATTCTCCTTCCTTCAATCTCCTGCCAGTCTTCCCACAGGCTGAAACCACCCAGAAGCCACAGGGCAAGGGTGATGGGCACCCACAGGTCAGCTGTCCAGGGCTCAGAGCACACTGAAGGGAGGATGGCAGATGTAGAAGAGGGAAAGGCATGTAGAAAGGGAGAATATTCGAGTCTGGGCAAATGGCATCAAATATATAAAACCTAGCTAGGGATAGCCACCAGGGTGCCGGTGAGTGACCAGAACCTGGCCCTTCCATTCTCCAGACTTCAGGGTCCTCACTTGTAAAATGAGGATTTGAACCTAAAAAGCATCATCACCCCCTCGCATGCTTACATCCCGGAATTCCAGCTGGGCACAGTGGCCTGGGCCTGGGCTCTACTCTTTGTGTCCTACTGCAGCCAGCAGGGAAGTGGATCAGCAGGTGCCTTTGGAAGGCGACAACAAGAAGCACCACCTTTGACAGTGTGCAAGGTGTACCTAATGAAGGGAGAAATGTTGTTTGCAGCAATTATGTCTTCAAATGTGGAGCACATATAGTATGAGTCTACCTATGTTAAAATTATAAAGAAAAATGAATAGAAGCATTAAAAAAAGACTGGAAGGAAAAACAGCCACAGATTTTAACAGGTCTGTGGGTGGTTTTTGCTTTTTATAGTTTTCTATGTTTGCAATTTTTCTAAGTTGAGCATGAGAGAATAAAAAAGAAGGAAAAATAATGTGAACCAAAACTCGTTGGATCTTAAGCATGAATTAGAGTTTAAGAAAATGTGGTTCTTGCCAAGAAGCATGTGGTAGGAGGTCCCTGTGCCTCCCTCCCCTGCCTTCCATTCCTCCTCCTCCCCACATAGACCAAGCACTAAGTATGTGTCGCACACAGTGACAGGCACCAGAGATGCAGAGACAGCAAGGCTGGCACCTCCTGCCCCGACGCTAACAAAGGACAGAATAGAAGCACTTGCTCTCTCTCTGCCTTTTTTCTCTTTGAGATAACTGCCCCATGTTTTCCGCTCTCAAACACATCAGCGGACCCAATTGGTAATATCCTAACCTAATCTGTCGCTTCCCTACCATGGGTCTGGCTTTCAGAAGCGTGCCGTCGGTGCAGAGTGCTGGCCCTTGGAGAGCCATAGAGCTCAGTGATGAAGTACACGGGCTTTGGAGCCGGGTGATCCTGGGTCCCAGTCCCACCTCCACTGCACACAGGCTCTGAGACCTGGGCCAGGCACTCTGCCCTCGGGCGTTAGCGTCCTCATTTGTAAACTGGCACAGGGTACCTGGCAGGTCGAACTGGAAGACAGACTGAGGGGACTTAGCATCTGCTATAGGCTGAATTGTGTCCCCCTAAAATTCCTGTGTTGAAGCCCTAAGCTCCAATGTGATGGTGTTTGAGATGGGGTTTTGGGGAGGTAATCTCAGCTAGATGAGGTCATAAGGGTGGGACCCTCATGGTGGGATTAGTGCCCTTATAAGAAGAGATACCAGAGAGCTGCTTGTTCTCTCTCTCTCTCCCCCCACCCCTCTCCCTCTCTTCCTCCACGCACAAAGAAGAGGTCATGTGAGCACACAATGAGATAGTGGTCACCTGTAAGCCAAGAGAAGAGGCCTCAGAATGAGGCCCACCCTGCTGGCCCCTTGATCTTGGGCTTCCCAGCCTCCAGAACTGTGAGAAATACGTTTCTGTGTAAGCCACCCAGTCCATGGTGTTCTGTCCTGGCAGCCTGAGCTAAGAGAACGCAGCTGCAGGGGGGTAATGGCGTGTGCTTCTAAAGCCTCTGGTTTGTGTCCATAGTTAGGTTCAGGGAAGCACCGATCAGCCAGGCAGCTGCAACCACCCCTATCAGCACGTCCCCAGCAGTGACAACCATAGCCCATCTGCTCCCTCAGGGCTGAGCTCCCAGCTCCTGCTTCTCATCCTCCACTTGGTACCAGACTCCATGCGCACAGCCCTGAGCTGGTGGGCACCTGTGACCCCAGGCCACTCTGTCCCCATGTGCCCTGATCCAGGAGAAGCTTCAGGATGGGGGCCCCTGCATGGCCCCCAGGCCCCAGAGATACGACACAGCCTGTAGCTTCTCCCACCACTATTGCCCATCTAAGAATGTGTCAAAAACCCATAGGCTATGCATGTGTGTGCCCACACGCGTGTCCATAACACAACAAGCTGGATTCTTTCCTGGTATGTCACTTCTGGCTGAGGTTTGCTGCAGAAGATGAAGGGAGACCAGGAGGGCTTCACGCACAGGGATGGGACCTCATTTGTGGAGGGGGAGAGACTAAGTGCTGGGTGCCATCCGGAACAACTATTAATACCTAGAGAATCAGAGTTCCCAGGCCGGGCACAGTGGCTCACACTTGTAATCCTAGCACTCTGGGAGGCCGAGGCGGGAGGATCACGTGAGGTTAAGAGTTAGAAACCAGCCTGAGCAAGAGCGAGACCCCCATCTCTACTATAAATAGAAAGAAATTAATTTGCCAACTAAAAATATATAGAGAAAAAATTAGCTGGGCATGGTGGCACATACCTGTAGTCCCAGCCACTTGGGAGTTTGAGGCAGAAGGATTGCTTGAGCCCAGGAGTTTGAGGTTGCTGTGAGTTAGGCTGACGCCATGTCACTCTAGCCTGGGGAACAGAGTAGACTCTGTCTCAAAAAAAAGAAAAAAGAATCAGGGTTCCCATAAGGCCGGAGAGCAGAGCACAGCAACAGGAAACTCACTCAACAGGCAGGTGTGCATGAAGCGCCTGTTTGCCAGGCACCATGGGGCCTCTGGGACGTGGACAGGCCACAGCCCCAGGTGCAGCCCCAGCTCTTCCACTTAGCAGCTGCATGAGGCCAAGACCATCTGCTGCGGGTTCTGGCAGCTTCTATTCTCCACCCCATTGGAAACTATAGCCCAGTTGTCCTCTGGGGAGCCACTCCTTTGGTTCATGTGCTCCCAGACAAGCTGCCCTTAAGCCCTGTTGCAGGGGAGGAGCCTGTGATCCCCCCTCTCCCCAAGCCACTCGGTGCCTCCCCCCGCCCATCAGGATGGGAGCAGGCCCTTGAGCAAGTCCTCAATCTGGGCACGCCCCGGGCACGTGCAAATTCTTGCTGCACCTGAAACCAGAGAGGAGGTGGGAGCCATAATGCTTGTCTCCACCTGACCACAAAACAAAGCCTGAAACTGAAGCGGACACAGCAGAAGCAAGAGCCAGAGATGGGGAGAAACCGAGTCAACTGTGGCTGAGATAGGTGCATCCCCCAGACCTCTCAGTTTAATGAGTAAATTAATGACCTTTTTCTTTTAAATTATTTTCTGCATAAGCCAGTTTAAGTTACTGCCACATACAACTGTTCTAATACGTGTTCATATGCAAACCGAGTACAGATTTCAGAAAATGGGGTGTGAACAAAAAGCAGCAGCAGGTTGCACTTGGCTACTCATTGCTGGTGAGAAATTAATTCATGGGGCAGATTTGTGATGAGTGTTGGAGATTATCTGATGAGACAGAAGAGCTTCTCATCTAAGTGGCTTTGTGGATACCAGATAGAACCTGACATTTTCCCCTTCTTTTCTAAGGGTGCCACATGGCAGACGGATTACTCCCTGAGGACCCCAAGGGGGAGGCCCTCAGACACCACCCAAGGGACCCTGAGCTTAGAGCCTTCGACTGCCCATCCTGACATCCTGGGATCGCCGTAGTTCTAGGCAGGCTAACTGACCCCAGAATTAACACATTCAGCTCATCCAGGAATGGGACTCTTAGATCAAGAGAGGGGCAAGGGATAGCATATTTTTAGAGAGAAGTTTGGCAGAGCAGCAGAAGGAATTCTATGTCCATATGGGGGGTGGCAGGAAGGTGCTAGATCTTTCTTGGTCAACTAACGGAGCCTGGCACCCATAGATGCTCAATAAACTGGTGCTTCCATAAATATGAATGAATGAATGAATGAATGAATGAATGAATGAATGAGAAGGCCACTCAGAAGAGCAATGTATGGAGATGGCTATTATATAGGAATTTTCCAAGCCCTCGGGATGTTATTTAGCAGACTGCACCCCAAATTTGTCATTCACATTTTTGCTACATTTGCATGCCACCTGCCACTTAATATTTTTATTAAAGTAACCCACTTTTTAAATTTTTACTTAATAAATATACCACTATCGCAAATACACAATGCAAATGCAATGATTCTAAGCCTGAGGCCAGTCTCTCTTTGTTAAAGAAGATCAGTTAGAGCTAAAGAGATGTTAAAGGCATCCAGACGGGGTTGCCCAGAACCCTCCTGTTGAGCTGCCTCCCTTTCTACAGGCTTATTAACTGCAATGCCTTCACAGCAATGATGAACAAGAACAGGATTTCACATTATCGGCAACAACTCTGGCGTGGTATGAAAAGATCTGTGATTTCTAATGGAGCAAAGTCACCCACTCTGATAAGACTGCTGTGGTTTCTTGCCTACAATGATAATTGAAGGCAATGCTAAGTTCTAGTTAAAGGTTAGTGGAAAGAAAGATGCACTCTCTTTTGCCCATTTACTTTAAAACGTAGATTTTGTTGTCAGCTATGGTGAGGCCAACAGATCAGGAGGAGGTGACACCATCGAGAAGATGGCTGGTTACGCGCAGATTGAAAGGAGGAGGCACGCCATGCCGCACAGTGCACGGCCACGTGGGGAGGTTCTGGGTCAGCCAGGAGGCAGAGGGAATAGGAGGAAGCTGGGTGAGACCTTTATTGTGGTTTCTGCACGAAGGCACAGGTGAGATAGGGTGAGCAGGCTTAGGATGGGCTAGTCTGATTAATTTCAGTGGGTGCTAGGGCTGTCGCTAGTTGTCTAGGTACCTGGCCCTGGGGTGATCAGGGCAAGGGAATAGTGGCCCAGTGAGAGCCCACCGCAGGAGGCGGTTGTGGGGTATGGGTTCTGGATTTGTTAGGTGAGTCGTTTACTCTCAGTATCTCTAGGAACGGGCTAGCCCTGGGAGGGGCAGTCTCCCCAGGGTCAGCAAGGCACCAGATGTCAAAACATCAGGAGCACGTGGTTAATACGCACATCCAAATTCACAGGCCCCCCGAAATTCACCCATGACCACTGGGCTAAGAGTCCTATCTGAGCAAGCCCCCAACTGAGAATGACAGCACTGAAACCTGAGAATCAGAGGTCCCCAACCCAGTGCCTTCCAGGATCGGGCAGACGACATCAGTGAGTCAGGTGTAAAGGATGTTCAGGGGTGGCCACTGTGTGGACTGCTGTGCTCATGCTCTACTGAGGCCGGCACTGTCAGCTCCAGCCACTGGCTACCCAGTGTTGCCGGATCTTCTGAGCTCCCAGGAGAAGCTGGAGAGAGAGAGAGAGAGAGATCCTGATTTTTAAATGTTTGCAATTTTTTTTTTAAAGCAAACATCGCATAAACAAACACATCTCTCTGTGTTGCAACAGGCCTGGGGCCACCAGCCAGCAGCCTCTGCCTGGGTTTGTCCCTGTTCCAAACTCTCCAGCTCCCCCAGGGTCCTCCTTATCCCCAAAGTAGCTCTAATCCTGCAGTAGAGAACGGTGGCTCCTCTGCTTCTGGGCTTGGTCTCTCTCGACTATGGAACTATATCTCAAATATTCTTCCAGGCTTGATTTTCCAATGACTGTCCGTATTCCAGGGGGCGAGGAGAGGATGTGGGAGAATACAACACAGGTTTCTTAGTCGTGGTTCTGGCTCCCAAGTGGACCTTCACTGCTACACCCATCACGCAGCCATTCAAAAAGGCAGATATTACCACACCACTCCCCCGAGTATCAACTGTCAAAGGTCCCTACCTCTGGCCAGCTAAACCTCCCAGCCTATCCCTCAAGGATCCTCACCATCCAATCAACACACACAAACACACACCATATACCCTAAATTGTGGTCACAACAAGCAGCTTGCTATTTCATGAACACAATTCAAGCTTTTCCTACCACCACTACCCCCAGGTGATTTTGCACATCCTCTTTCTTTGCCTGGAATGTCTTCTCCACCTGGCAAACTTTTATTCTAAGTGTCCACCATCTCCTCTGTGAAGCCTTCTTTGACTTTCTTGGGCAGAGCAAAAGCTGCCTCTTCCAAGCTTCCCCAGTGCCCTCTTAGAGCATCTTGTCAAGTTGTGTAACTGTTTGCACAACTGTCTCCCCCCAGACTCGGAGGTGCTCAAGCCTGGGGCTCCATCCTCATTCCATCCCCAATCCTGTGAGCCTAGAACACTGCCTGGCACAGGGCAAAGCTCACCCCACATTTGTTGAATGAAAAACATATAGAAACCGCCACCCTACAGTTCACTTGCAAATTTAACTTAAGTCACATCCGAGAGTAAACAGAAGTGATATCAAAGATTTAACAAATAAAAAATTAACATTTAAAAAAACTCAAGTTCTATTCTGTTTTTTTAAATATATAAACATTATTTTCTGAACATAATTGTTAGCCTGGGTTTTTTCTCTTTTCGCATAGAGTTCTCATTTTCAAAGAGGTCTGCATCTGTGTGAGTGGCTTTAACAAGTTTGTAAAAGCTGCTTTCACAAGTTCAGAAAAGTCAGATTGGCCTGAGCTTTTGCCCAAAGGATCAGATTCCTCTTGTTGAATGAATTTTATGTTTAATAACATTAACTTTTTTCTTACTTTGTTATTAAAATGATACACTTTTGTAAATGGAAAACTATGAAAAATGAAACAGGTAAGGACATACAAAAAAGAAACTAAAAATCCCCTTAAAATCCACCACCCTGATATAACCACTCTTAGCATTTGGTGAACCAAATGCACCAGTAAGAACCCAAGCTGCTGCTTTTGACGATGATCTAGTACGTTATATATTTTTAGGACTCCAGACTGGCCCTCTTCCGCCCCACCAGACTGCTGAGCTTGGGCACAGAAAGCCAAGGCCTTGCCCTTGGTGAGCAGATACCCCAGTCACAAATCACAGGGCTCAGCGCTAAAATCCGCTGCGCCGTGTGAGCGTGGGTTCAAAGAAGAAAACAACGACGGGAAAATATCTGCACAGTAATCAGGCCAGTGAACACGCTTAAAAGAACACACTCGTTTTTGGAAAACAAAATTATTAAATTAGCAAAAGGGAACACATTAGACTCAGCAGAGCTGAGTTTCCAAATGTCTTTTGGAAATAATTAACTCCAGGCAGCAGGGATTGAGTACATTCCCTGCCAGTGGGAAGTGGCTGCAGGACTGCAAACTGGAAGGTGGCCCTGGGGACAGGGCGTACAGAAGAGGGGTTGAGGAAGGGGCTGTTCTCTGAAACCAGGCATTGCTGCCAACATGAGGGGGCTCTTTGGCAGAGTGGCTAACAGCATGGGCTTGGAGATCTGGGCTGTAGTCTTCGCTCCACCACTGACCAGCTGTAAGACTGTCAGCAAGTTTCTTAATTTCCGCAAGCCTTGGTTTTCTCATCTGTAAAATGGGCACATATTCTAAATTTCTACTTGATTGGATTGTGGTGACAAATACATAGCACATTTCAGATGGATTAGCAGTCTATGGTGAACATGCAGGGCTCAATGGTGATTATTTGGGGGGATCCTTTGGTGACTGAGATGGAAGAACGGACATGTGTGTTCATGAGGGTCACAGCTGATCCTGGATTAGGAGGGCATTGAGCCCCACCAAAGTCACTGAAATCACTTGGGACCTTAGAACCAGACTCCTTTGCTGATTGAGGAAGTAACATAATGAGATATTAAAGCAGTCAAAGCCTCAAGAGTCTCTGAAAAAATAGATTGTTCCTGGTAAACTAGTTAGCTATTGCTGTAAGAATGCTGCCTGGTAAACCATCCCCCTCCTCCGCCTCCAGCATTTACCAAGAGCCCTCCGGCCCAGCCAGACCCCAGATACAATGACAAGGACGCTGGGGCTCAGGGCTTCCTGGGGACCGATCACACGGACACCTCGGTTGTCTCGTTGCCAGCATGGCAGGCTCTGCCAGTTGTGTTCCTAGGTCCGGGGGAGACCATGATGTGGCTCACCTGTGCCTCCAGGAGAGGCACCTGCAGAGCAAACACCAACTGTCCTGGGTCTGAGAACAGTTATGGTGATTGTAAATTGATTAGAATACAGACACCAACGGAGGAAGTGAGAGGTGGTGAGGTTTGGGAAAGCTCATTCCTTTAATTCTCAGGGTCTTGGGATGGAGGAAAAGGAGACTGAGAGACAGGACTCTTTCCAGAGGGATCTGGAACAATCTCTACCAGAGCACTTGGTCCCTAATTTCCCAGCTTGGGCCACCTGCTTTGGTACCACTAGGGAAGTATATTAAAGAGTCTTTGGTATCCCCAGCCCCACCCAACCAGGGTCCCAGGGTCAGGGCTCAGGGGCTTTGTGGGTGCCAAGGTTCCAGATGATTCTGAGACCTTTAGTCACTCATGATCTGGGAGTTTGGGGCTTAAAAGTGGGGAGGAGAAACAGATCCCTGCCTCTGGTTTTATGGGCTAACACTTGCCGAATGCCTTAAATTCTTAGGAAAGAGAAGAGTTCAGTCCCAGGAAGGGTGACTTCTGGGATCACCTGGAGTTTTCAATTTCATTTCCAGGATTTCCTGGTGCTAGCCATGGTTTTAAGCAACTACTACATTCAGTGACTGCCCATTTTATAGACATGGAAACTGAGATGAAACTGACCCATCTCCTGCCTGGAGCTCAGTGAATTCTGCCCGTGGAGCCCTTGGCTTTCCCTCCCCTCCAGGCGCTCTTCCTTCCAAGACATGGCGATCCAAACCAGTGCACTGTCCAAAGCTCAGTTTCCCAGCGTTTACTGTCCCTCAGGCCCTGCGCCGATTGCTCTACCCAAACTCTCTCATTTAATCCTCACAATGACTCAGGCAGTGAAAGAGGAGGAAACGAATGCGCAGAGAGATCCAGCAAGTTGCTCGATGTCACACAGCTCCAAAGCTGCAGGCTCCCGGGGCCATCAGGGTCCCACCTTAACTCTACATCTAAGCCCCTCGTCCCACTCCCTTGGGGGAGAAGGAAGAAGAAAATGATCCTTACCGGTTACACTTTTAGCTGTGAGGCCCAGAGAGGCAACAAAAATGTGCTCAAACATGAGCGCTTAAATCACCCCCTTCCACATACAACATACAGACATGCCCTCTTCTCACGACACACGTGTACCTACACACGTATGCACCATCCACAGCCCCTGCCCCACCCCTGCACACACCAGGGGGAGGGATGGTGAGCTGGGACTTCCCTGCTGCTGCTGCTGCTGCTGCTTGGGAAGTCGGGAGCTTGCTGAAGGTGTCAGCTGCCTTGGCAAAGACGAAACTGTGCTCACAAGGTGGTTCTCGTGGATGGGAAGAGGGGACAGGTTGTGCCACACGCCCGGAGCCTGCCGAGACCCAAAGAGGCTGTGCGGGGGAGGGGAGGGGAGAGCTGAGAGAGAGGCTGGGGAGGAAGGAGCTGCCCTTGGTCCTCTCCAGGGGACACCTCGAGGTCACAGCTTCTGGCAGGCAGCATCTGGGTGCCTGCAGGAGGTGAGTAATGGCCCATAAATAATGCACCAGGGCAAGGCAGGGGTAGCTGGTGGGCGAGCCACTCTGGACTTGCAGGCAGAAGACCCAGGAAGGAATCCCACCCTCGTCTCAGATGGCTGGGTGCTGCTCTCTAGGGTGCTCTGCTTCCCAAAATGTGAGCCAGGGACACTAGTCATAACGATCAGCCACTGACAGGATGACAGGAGAAAAGAGGAAGATGTGTCCTAAACAGGAAGGCTTTCTCCATATGCAAGGTGGTGGTGTCAGGGCAGGGAAAAAAGATCTTTTTCCTTCTATGCCCCTAGGTTCTCTGGCTGGGGCCCTGTAAATGAGATGACAAACGACAGATGAACAAGAGAAAAGCAAGGAGAAGTTCATTAACACGTGCATCGTGCACACACGTGGAAGCACTCAGTGATGAGTAACTCAGGGGTGGTTAGAACTTGGGCTTATGTAGCATCTTAACAAAAGAGCAATACATTCTTAGAGAAGTGACAAGACAAAGGGAAAGGCCTTTGAGTTTCTAGGGGCACAAATTGTGGGAAGATATACAGGGGGGAATTGGTGGAGGACGGGGCCAGTTAGGAAGGTTTCCTCTTGTGTCTTCTCTGGGCCGACGAGCTTCCAGACTCATCTCTATTGATTAACGTCTGTCCTTCCTGTCGAGAGGGACGGGGAGATACCTTTACAAATCTATGTCCTGCTTTTACGAAAATACGGAGAGGGCAGAGAGTTTTTCTTGTATTTGCTTCTTCTCAGTTGTCTTCAGCTCAAAGTAATCGATATGCCAAGGTGGCATATTTTGGTATTATGTTTTTATAACATCATGCTGTTATAATTATATATTATAATTATTATTTCATCTGGAGAGGCAGTAGAGCATAATGGTTAAGAACAGAGGTCCTGGAGCCACATTGCCTTTGCTCAGACACAATTACTGATTATGCGAGTGGGCAAGTGACTGCCTTTCTAGGTCTCAGTTTCCTAATCTGTAAAATGGGTATAATGATAGCACCTGCCGGATGTGTAGCTCTTGCAACAGTGCCTGACACAGTGCAGGAGTACAAGTGCTGGCTGTTCTCTCCTGGGGCGGAGTGCTTATGTGCTGGGCTGCTGGGCTGATTTTGTGGGGGGCTTAGGACTGCGCCTGGCAGAGGTAGAGACTCAATGCCTGGTGCCCTCACGCTTGTAAAGGCAGCAGGCCTGAGGCCAAGGAGGGGTCCCAGAATGCTGACATCTACCTGTCCTGCCCGGCGTCTTTGCTCACTCACCAGCCTGTGGCCCCCTTTCCCTAGAGTGCCCCTGTGTCATTCTCTGTGACCCTCCCCCCACCAGCCCAACCTGCCCAGCCAATGGCTCGATCTCAGGACCAAAGTGTGACCCAGCTTGCAACCTCCCAATTAAGCCCCGACGTATAAATCCAAAATATAAAAAGTACTTTTTTCTTACATGTCTTTCCTGAGAGTAAGTGGAAACCACCCGATCAGTGACCGCTAAGCGTGAGATGTGATCCTTGGCATTGGGGATAGGCAAAATATTAGTTTTTTATTGAGGCTGGGAAAAAATTGCCACATTAGTGGCTTAAAACAAGACAAATGAATTTTCCCATAATTCTGGAGGTCCTAAGTCAGAAATGGGTCCCACTGAGACGAAGGCAGGGCTATGTTCCTTTTGGAGCTGTGGTCCCCAACCCCTGGGCCACAGGCAACTTGCCCACAGACAACCACTGTATAGGGTGAGGAAGAGGAGTTGAGCCATTTATCGCACTTCTGTGGTTCTGTTCCTTCATCTGTGAAATCAGAAAAATAAATCTGCAGGCAGCTCTCTAAACACTGAGAGAATCAAATGAGATAACACACATAAGTAATGCCCTGAGCACTATGCCTGGCACGATGAACAGTAGACTGTTATTACAGGTAAACATGCTGCTCAGGCCGGGGGTGATGGCTCACGCCTATAACCCCAGCACTTTGGGAGGCCGAGGCAGGAGGATTGCTTAAGCCCAGGAGTCTGAGACCAGCCTGGGCAATACAGTGAAACCTCATCTCTACAAAAATTAGAAAAATTACCTGGGCATAATAGCACATGCCTGCTGTCCCAGCTACTCAGGAGGCTGAGGTAGGAGGATCCTTAAGCCTAGGAGCTCGAGGCTGCAGTGAGCTGTGATTGGGCCTCTGCACTCTAGACTGGGTGACAGAGTGAGATCTTGTCACTAAACAAATAAAAACAAAAGGCTAAGGCGCGGTGGCTCACGCCTGTAATACTAGCACTCTGGGAGGCCGAGGTGGGTAGATTGCTTGAGGTCAGGAGTTCGAAACCAGCCTGAGCAAGAGTGAGACCCCCCCCATCTCTACTATAAATAGAAAGAAATTAATTGGCCAACTAATATATAGAGAAAAAATTAGCCGGGCATGGTGGCACATGCCTGTAGTCCCAGCTACTCGGGAGGCTGAAGCAGGAGGATTGCTTGAGCCCAGGAGTTTGAGGTTGCTGTGAGCTAAGCTGACGCCATGGCACTCACTCTAGCCTGAGCAACAAAGGGAGACTCTGTCTCAAAAAAAAAAAAGCACCTAGGCTCAATGGGAGCACTGAAGAGGGTAGTCAGGGAATCGGGGAGTAAAGTGAGGTCTAAATTGACACCCAAACAATGAGCGGGATTAGCCAGGGGCAGTGGAAGGAAGAGGGCCCTGGGCAGAGAGAGTGAGCATACCCTCAATCCTCGCCATACCCCAAAGCCCCACTAGGTCTCCTCTTGCCACATACATGACTTGTGCTCCCTTCCCAGAAGTTCCAAAGCCATAGGACCCCCCTGACTCGTCAGCACCCAGTTCCAGGCAGCTGGATGTGTCACCATACCTACTTAACATGTCAGAAGGGTCCTAGTTGCCCCCACACTTTGCACCTGGAGCCACTGTCCTAATAGCATTAATCAATGGGCTCCAGCTGGGCACCAGGCCCTGGGCTGGGGGCTCCACAGTTAGCAACTCACCAACTCCTCACAGCTGTGTCCATTAGAGCCACTTGAGAGAAGAGGAGATTCGGCAAGGTTAGGATACTTGGCCAAGGCCACCCAGGTGTAGATGGCGGGAGCCAGGCTGACTCTACGCCATGAAGCCTGCACAGGCCAGCAGCCCCGGCCTTGGTGGCTCAGCTCCATGCATGGAGGCTGGACAATGAGGAAAGGGGATGAGATGGGACTTTAGAAGAACAGCTGGTCTACCCTAGAGTCAGCCTGGTGAGGGCCAGAACCTGGGGCAAGGGGCAGAGCACTTGTTAAACAGAACAGGCTGCCTTGTTTGCCAGGATAATTTGCAAGAGCAGCAAGGCCCAGGCAAAGAAAGGATGAACTGGCTTAGACACCTAAGGGAGGGTCCCAGATCATGTCTTCCCACCCTCAGCAGGGCCTAGTCCTTCCCAAGAGCAGGAACATCAGACCCAGAGGTAGTGGGAACCAGAGGCAGCCTCTCAACTCATCTGTTCCTTGACTGGAGACAAAGCTGTGCAAACAAACAAGAAAAGCGGGCCAGGCACGGTGGCTCACGCCTGTAATCCTAGCACTCTGGGAGGCCGAGGCGGGAGGATTGCTCAAGGTCAGGAATTCGAAACCAGCCTGAGCAAGAGCAAGACCCCGTCTCTACTATAACTTGAAAGAATTAATTGGCTAACTAATATATATAGAAAAAATTAGCCGGGCATGGTGGCACATGCCTGTGGTCCCGGCTACTTGGGAGGCTGAGGCAGGAGGATTGCTTGAGCCCAGGAGATTGAGGTTGCTGTGAGCTAGGCTGACGCCACGGCACTCACTCTAGCCTGGGCAACAAAGCAAGACTCTGTCTCAAAAAAAAAAACACACACACACACAAAAAAAAAAACAAAAGCGTCCGTGTTTGGTTCATGGTGTACACTGGTGGCTTCTAGTCCCTTCATCTTCAAAGTCAGCAACATCAAACCAACTGTTTTCTCTTGGGGAGCATCGACTTACATTATGTCACAATATCCAGCCTACTTTCTTGGCTTTAAACCTTCTCTTTAAAAAATGAAATCATGGTGATAATAGATAAGGATGTGTGTGCACACAAAATAAATTATTGGCTTCTGAACAGTAAGGGATTAACTCAGCAGGCTGGTGTTGCTCAAACCCTGCACATTCCAAAGAAAGGGCTGGCCCTTGACTCCTCCAGTGAGATGACCTCTAAGCCCTTGGAAAATCCTACTGGATAACAGTAGTTTTGTACGTCCGAGGCCCTGGGCGACACTGCATCCATTTGACCTTTGGAGGCCTGGAGAGTGAGCAGCCGAGGTTAGTAACATGGGTGCCGCATGCCTATATGACTGATCCTCCATAAAAACCCTGGATACCGAGGCTCAGGTGAGCTTCCCTGGTTGGTAATGGTTTGCCTGTGTCGTCATACATTGCTGCTGGACGAATCGTGTTCCTGTGTAACTCCACTGGGAGGGGATTCCTGTAAGTTTGCACCTGGTGTCTCCTGGACTCTGCTCTTGCACCTTTTCTTTTTGCTGATTTTGACCTGTACCCTTCTACCATGATAAATGGTAAACACGAATGTGACGGTTTTTCTGAATTCTTCCTTCTAGCAAATCATCGAGCCTGAGGGTGATCCTGGGACTCAGCACAGCATCCTAAGCCAGTTCCTCAGTTCCTGTTATTTGGAAACTTGATTAACCCTTTGCACTCGCTTGCTTTTTTCTCATCATCCACTCGACATTACCCACACTTGACATCCGAGTGCAAAGGGTTAAAACTTCTGATTCAACCTAACCCTATTGTCATGGTACTGAGGACACTGTGGGGCCACTGCGGCCCCTGAAAAGGGAATGTGCCCACAGGTGTTCCAGCCATCGGGCCAACAAGTCCACGCCAGGTCTGTGAAGTGGCACATGCACAGCTCCGTGGGCAGCGCTAGCTCAGGCCCAGGGCGGGGCTGGGACAATGACAGCCCATGACGCCTGAGCCTGCTGAAAGGGGGCCAGCTCCCCAGCACTTTGAGACAGAGGCTTCTCCAAATATGTATGTTCTCCTTAGGAAGAAGAAGGCATTGCTCAACTCCAAACTTATCTTTTACCTGCTTTCTGCCAGATTCCCCACAGGGGAAGCCATGTCCTGTTCCCCCTCAGGTTCTCTCCCCCTGCAGAGAGCAGGGAGGTCAGCACACACTTGGGCTAGCGGGGACACTATGACAGGAGAGCCTGGATGGCCACCTGCCACTCACCATGAGGGGCACCTTTCCCTAGACCAAGTCCCACGCTTCAGGGGAAACTGAGACAAGGACAATAAAATGTAAATGCTATGTAAATAGTTGTTATACTGTATTTTTTATTTGTATTATTTTTGTTATATTGCTTGTTTTTATTTTTTCCAAATAGTTTGGATTTATGGTTGGTTGAATCTGTGGATGAAGTACCTGCAGATATGGAAGGCCAACTGTGTGTGTGTATATATGTATTGTATATACACATATGTAAAGTGCTGAAGGTCATATCCCCAATATGTTAACACTAGCTATCTTTAGGCAGTGAAATTATGAGTGATTTTTATTTTTCCCTCTGTAAGTATTGTGCATCAAATATATATAACTATTGTAATTAAAAAAAAATATTATCAGATCCACCTCTTGCCTTGACTCAGCACCAACTGGGCTTCCAGGTGTCTGCTAAAATTTCCAGAGGAGGTGGAGGGACATTTGCAAAGGGCACTGGAATGGGTTCTGCTGTCTTCAGGAATGGAGGAGATAATAGGGTATCTGGAGTTACCTGGAGAGCAAAGGACTGGCCCTGCAGGAAGGAAGTCCTTACATGTCATGGGAGAAAGGGGGTGGCAACATAGCCAGTGAGTGACCCAATGTGGCCCAGGAACAGGAAGCAGATAATCTGGCAGCTGGTGAAATTCCAGAGTCAGGCTGAGGCCAGGCACTCTCCCCTACCTGCTTCCTCATTCCAGCTTCCTCACCATCTGCTCATGCACACCCAGCCTTCTCCAGCGCCATCCAGGAGCTCCTGCTGGGGGGCAGGGCTGCAACATGCTCAGCTCTGTGCCCCCCTCAAACTTAGCACAGTCTCTGCTTGACCCAATGTAGGATGGACAGATGAATGGATGGATATGTGGATGGACAGATGGATAGATGGACAGGTAGGTGAATGGGTGGATAGATGGATGGGTGGGTGGATGAGTGGATAGATGGATAGATGGATGGGTGGACAGATGGATGGATGGATAAGTGGATGGATGGACAGATGGATAAATGGATGGAGTTCTCCCCCATTTGCCCCATCTCCTATCTCCATCTGCTGACCTTCCACCTCTCGCAGGCTCAGATGCCTCTACCTCCAAGAGGCTGAGCCCCCCCAGGCCTCCACTGCACTCCATGGCAATCTCAATTACACATTTTAGCAGAGTCTGCCTGGTACCTGAATTATGGGCCTCTGAGCTGGTTTTCTCCATCAGTGCATGAACCTTAAAGGCAAGGTCAATGTCCTTGTCAGCTCTGGTTCTCCAGAGAAGCCCACAGCACAGGACTCAGCCCCAAAGAGGCACTCAATCAATACTATAAAAGGAGAGAAAGGATACTCCCTTCTTTCCCTGAGGCTGTGTGGCTCATGATTAGTGAGTAGGGAGTGTTAGTGGAAGGGGGGAGACAGTTGCTGCCTCCCCCTCCCCCTGCTAAGGAACAAAGACTCCAGGTCCCTGGGTTCATCTGCGCCCCCAACTCCATCAGCTGGTTCATTTTACTTGCTCCCAGTCATGGTCACAAGGGGACCGGAGAGGGATGGTGACTCAGCCCAATTCATCACCACAGTGGAAAAACCCAGTCACCTGTCCTCCTGGCAGCAGGACCGGAGCTGCCTCTGCATCTGGAAGGGCAGCAAGCCACACTGTTTTCAAGGTCCTTTTGTCTTTCACCTGCTGAAACATCAAAGAGTAAAGCATAGAGGAGCACCACTGGTCGCCACTGTAGGTTTAAAGTGTGGTATGAATCTCAGCGCAGGGATCGTGTGTCCCTACCATGCCAGGCTCTGAGTTAAGTGTCCATGCATGTCACATCACAGACTTTCACAAGTCCACTGTTATCTGAAGTGGTCACTAGTCACTCTTTTGGCCACCGGCATCTCACATGCCCTTCCTACAAGGCAGAGCCTACCTCCCTGCAGGGAAACTGGAAACACCTTTTCCCTGCCTCCCTTGCAGCTTTGTCAGGGTACATGATCTGGGCTCCCCCAATGAGACGTCCCATTCTTGACAGTGAATTAGAAACTGTTGACATGAGGAAGCCGAGACCACCTAGAATCCATTGTAGTGAGGATGGTGGCAGCTGCAGCACCTCCGGCTTCAGAGGCAGCTGTGGTCCTGATGGTCGAGGTCCTGATGGTTGAGGAACAGCATTGGCTGCAGCTTCTGTGCCCAGGCATGGCAGTGGTGGCTTTAACACCAGACCAACACTGCAGTGTCAGGCCTGGGTTTTGAGATCCCAAGAGCTGCCCCCCTTCCTTTATACAAAGCCTTTTTCTGCTTAAGTTGGCTAGAGTAGGTCTCTATGTCTTGCAACTAACACCCTGATTAAGTCAGCTTGAGTTTACAGATGGGGAAGGGAAGCCTCATTTAAGATCTTCAGAAAAGCTGTGTCTCATCTCCAGCCTAGGTGCAGGCCAGCCAGTCTCCTGCCTATTTACAACGCTGTGACTCATGAAGCATTTTTCAAGTAATTAGGTGCAAGAGTGGGGGGGACACTTCTTAGAAGCCCCCTGTCCCAGGCAACAGCTTGGCTCTCTGCAGTGTTCTGCTTTCCACTGTTAAAAACCCTGCCACCCGGCTACCTCCCAACATCACCCTTCCTCCACAGGGTGCTAAAGATGAAGAGCCCAGCAGCACAGGGGGCCCAGAGCTCACCCTTCTGCTGACTCAGCAGTGACTCTTTTTTTACCTAGCATGACTGACTCCTCCAGAAGCTGCCTGTCCCCTAAGCACCTCTGCTTGATGCAATATCCCTGGGGGCGCTCACAGTTATGTTTCTTCATCATTTATTCAGCTTCCACTTTTACAGGTTCAAATCCATAGCATGACCCTCCAGAACACTCACTTGGAGTTCATGAGTTATTGGAGCCAAGTGGATTGTCTACATTAGTTCAAGGCCATTGCAGATGCCGTTCCTCACACAGACAGACTTGTCATAGTGTCAAAGCTCTTGTTAGGCAGCATTTTACATCCTCCCGGGGCCTGTATTCCTCCAAGCAATGCAGAACAGGCTGGCCCTCGTGAATTACATTGCTAGAACATCAACAATTAATTCTGCTCAATGACTAGGTCTGAAATTACTGAAAAGGGTAGAAGTCAGGAAAGCCTGAAAGAATCTCTAATGCAATAATAATAATTTCATCATCAGTGACAATAGTGGCCATTTACTGAACACTTAAACCCTGCGTCTGGCACTATTCTAAGCATTTTCTTTATATTCTGCCATTTAATTCTTAGCAGGAATCCTCTGAGGTCTGCATCAAATCATCCCAATTTCACAGAGTATGACATGTAGGCTCAGAGAGGGTAAGCAGCTTGCCTGACATCACACAGCCAGGAAATTGCAGAAGCAGCCTATGTTCTTAAGGACTGGCTCCTGACTTCTATATATAGAACCACAGTCTGGTGGAAGTTTCGGAAACAGAGGTTCACACTGTCACCACGGACCTCCCTCCTACTTTACATGGAGGAAACTGAGAGGAAGGGATGTGCTCAAGGTGACGAACCCCAGTTTGCTGCCTCCTGTGAGATTTATACACTGCACCCCAAGCGGGGAAAAAGCTGTCACCCAAGGGGGAATGTGTGCCCTGTCTGGGGCCACCAAAGTCTTACCGGCTTCCTCAGCTGGTGGGTGGGTGACTCAATTCACTGCCACCGCAGCTGCCACCGCCCCTGGAGCTGAGGGAAAGCCGGGACCTCAGCACACAGCAGCGCAGACAGAGGTGGGCTGCGGGCTTCCTGCCCCCACCGCCATCCCGACCTCTGGGAGGACCAGGCCCACCACAGCCCTTCCGCGCCCCGAAAAGGCTGGAATCCAGGGAGGAGCAGAGCCAGGGCCAAGGTCGCCACAGAGAATAGAACCGGGGGCTCCAGGAGCCTGGTCTTGAGCTGTCTGGTCCAGATTTATTTTTTCAGGTCTTCAGGTTTCTATACTCCTACAGCAGGACCAACACTTGCGCCTTCCCTCTGGGGCGGCGGGGAGCGAAGGTGGGAGCCATCCACTGGGCCAGGGCGGGGTGAGCCCGCGGAAGACTCGAGTCTCCGCGCTCCCTTTCCGCTCAGGTAATGGACACTCTGGGCAGGACCCTGAGGGCCCAGAAAGCCTTTGCCAGAGACCTCACTCCCGCGCGAGTTCCCCAAGGAAACCCTCCGTTCCGAATACAGGGGGGCAACGCCCCAAGGGCCGACACCTGGTTCTTCCCGACCGCCCAGGGCTTTTCTCCAGCGCCCCAAGTCGGGCGGGAAGGAGAGGGCGGGGTGGGCGCTCTGTCACTAAATGCCCGAGGTCTCCCCGGGAGTCTGAACAAAGTCCCAGGCAAAGGCCGCCCCCTCCCCCGAACCCGACGTCGCGCGGCCACAGGGGGTGGGAGGGGCGGGCAGGGCCCGCTCCGCACCCGCCGAGTCCGAGCGGCCCGGAGGGGGAGCGGGCGGGGGCCGCGGGTGGGCCCGGGGCCTCCGCTAGGCCCGCGCGTCGCGGCGTCGCGCTCGCCCTCCCGCCCACACCGGCGCTCCCGCAGCGGCAGGAGGCGGAAGCCCGGACCGCTGCGCTGGTCCCGCCGGCAGGCCCGGCCCCGCGCGGCCCGGAGCGCCCACGCCCGCCACACCCACGCGGGCACGCCCCCCGCGGCGCGCCGCCCCAGCCCGGGCCTCCGCCCTCGGCGGCGGGCGCGCGAGGGGCTCCCCGGCCGCCGGCACCTGCACCGCGCGTTGGCGGCGGCAGCGCCCAGGCCCGGCTCCCGCCTGCGCGTCTGTGTCGCTCGCATCACCTCGGTGAGTCGGCGGCGCCCCTCGCCCCTGCTCCCCCGGCCCCCGCGCCCCCTGCCACTGCGGTGGCTGCGCCCCCGCCCCAGCCCGGCCTCCGCGCTCGACCCCAGACTCGCGAGCCCCGCAGCTTGTCGCCGGGGCCACATTTCGCCTACGCGACGGCGGCACCCCACCTCCCCCGCACCCTATTCTCCCCCGTCTCCCTCCCTGCCCCGCACGGGGACCCCCGGGGCCACAGCCCAGCCGCCGCCCGCGCCTCCCCCACCGCGACGCCCAGGGACCGCCGGGCCTCTTTGTTCCGGCTGCGGGCGCAGGGGCCCCCTCCCGCGGTGTCACCCGCACCCACCCCGCGCACTCCCTCCGCCTCCCCGAGTTCGCCCCGACCAGGTGGTGGCGGGCGCCTTTTGGGGGTGCGCGGCCGTGCAATTGGTGGATTTTTTTAAACCGCTTTGGAGGGGGGAGCGCGGCGTGGGGGGCGGCGAGAGCGCTCCGGGCTGCGAGCTGCTCCTTCCTGCTGCTTCGCCCCGCGCCTCCTGCCGCCTCGCCCCGGTCTCCCGCGCTCCTCTCCGCGGCTGGGCCGAGCGCTGCCCCGACGCCGCAGCCCCGCCGGCCGCGCCGGGCGCCGAGATGAAGGTGCTGGGACACAAGATCGAGCTGCTGGCAGGTACCTACCGCCCGCCCTTCCCGCCGGCCGCCCACCACTTTCCGAGTTGGAGCCGGCTCGGGGCGCGGTGGCCGCGGGTTGGGGCAGCTCCGGTCCCAGCAGGAGGGGGTGTGGATGCCAACTAATTCCTAGCCTGTGTGCCGCGGAGCCCGGTGCGGGGACTCGAGGCTGTACCAGCCGGGCTCTGCTCTCTGAGCCCCCGGTGCCGGCGTCTGGCGGGTGGAGCGCGCCGCGGGAGTGCGGGTCAGGGCAGCGGCCCTGCGGTCTCCGACCAGCCAAGCTCAGGGAGCTCGGAGCCCCAGTCCTCCAGTCAGTGTCGCTTGACCACCAAGAAAGGAGCCCCCTGGGTTCCCATCAGGACCCGTGCCTTGGGCCTCTTATTTCCTGCCCCTTGCGGCAATCTGAGCCGCCTTCCTCTAGCGGGAGAAGTTTCTTGCTGGGAGTAGAGGCCAAGTGGCCTGGGAAGTAGGAAGCCAGATTGGACCCTGTTGACTGGGGCCCCTAGGCCTTGGGCCCCCTCCCCTAGAAGGGACCACACGCCCTGCTGGAAACCCACATCCAGGCGGCGGTGGAGGAGATCAAATGAGAAGGCTGGGCATGGCTGGAGAGGAGGCGGAAAGGGGTTGGGGGGCGGTGGTCTTAAGGGTGGGAGGCTGTGCTCCCATGCCTGGCTGGCGATGGCACAGGTGGCTTCTGTGTTCTCCCAAGGTAGAGGTCATGGAGAGACCCAGACTGGAGGAGAGGGAAGCAGTGCGATTCCCCCAGGCCTGGGACTTGAAGGCGCTGGATCCATGTACACGGGCTGAACACAGATGCCTGTAAATGTCCTCCCGCACCTGGGGGGTTTGGTTCCTCCACTCCAGGATCTTACCCTCTGGTGCAAGACAACAGGGCACAGCAGCCCCCTGTTCCAAGGCTGGCAAGGGGCAACAATCTGTGGGTACACTCAGGAAACAGGTTGGAGTTTGGGGGGGCAGCATTTGAAGTCCGGAAAAGACAGAGTTTCTGTTAATGGGGGGGGGAGGTGGCATTACAGGCCGCAGGATCAAGGGACTGGCCCATGCCCTGGGGTGTGAGAGGCCTGACCTGGGAGAGGTGTGGAGGCTTGGAGTGTGTGTGGGTGGGAGGGGTGGTGTTTCCAAGGCTGGGGGTTAGGTTGGGTGAGGTTTTAGGCTGTGAGTACATTAAATCTGCAGTAGCGTGTGGCAAGCTCGTAGAGAAGGGAGGGCGGGGGCTGTTCCTGGGACACTATCTGCCTGGGTCAGAAGTGCCACCTCTCGGCCCAGTTAGCCACAGGGCTGGCAGCCCCTCCAATCCCTTGCCAACTTGTCCTTGTAGCCCACTTGAGGCAGGCTTGGGCCGGGCATGCTGAGTTTGTTAACCCCCTGGAGGGAAGGTTTCTACAGCCTCCTGGGTCTTTAGAGCCTTTCTTGGAGGACAGAACTCCTGGACCTTCTGTTCTCTTCCTCTACGTGTACCTGAAGGGCCAAGAGTAAAAATGCTTTCAGGGTGGCTCCCCAGGGGTCCGGGCTTTAGGGACCTGATGCAGTGTGTCCTCATCTTTTGGGTACCGGGGTCAAGACCCCTCCTCCCTCATGAGATGGGCTCACCGGGTCTGGCAGGCTTCCTAAGCCCCTGGCCAGGCCAGGTGCAATGGCTCACGCCTGTAATCCTAGCACTCTGGAAGGCCGAGGTGGGCAGATTGCTCGAGGTCAGGAGTTCGAAACCAGCCTGAGCAAGAGCAAGACCCCGTCTCTACTAAAAAAAATAGAAAGAAATTAATTGGCCTAGGCCCCTGGCCAGGCTGGAACAGGACGCTCTCACTCACTGTCGTCAGTCACAGGCTCCCGTTGTACCTCTAGTCTGAACCTGGGAGACAGTGCAAGCCCTCGGTTGCTAGTTCGTCATCTTTGCAGTTGTCCCTATCCAACTCCCTCCTGTCCTCTTCCTTGTCTCACAGATCTGGATGCAAACTTCAGCCTCACTGCTAGCCAGTTGTGTGATTTCAGAGAGGTTGCTTAACCTCTCTGACTTCAGTTTTCCCACCTTAAAGATGGAACTATTGGCCCCTCCCTTGAAGAGATGGCATGAGACTCACTGAGATAACACAGGTGACACACCTGCTTGGGACCGAGGCCCTGCTGGGCACCTCTTGGACTTTGTTCTGGTCCTTTATCTTGCCTGTCCCCGTAATGAAGAACTCCACCTGTCCTGGCTGGTTGGACACTAGGGAGTTTGGATCTGTCCCCACTCTACTTTATCCCTGCTCACAGGCATCCGTACGATTGAGACCTGTCTCCCCCATTGGATGATGAGCAGGTCGCAGTGAAAGTGGTGGCCGATTTCTTGGGGTCGTGACAGGAAAGTGACTCACTTGGATGTCAAGTGGCTCCTCGGCTTTGTGCAAGGAAGAATTCAGGAGCGAGCCGACAGGATAGAGTGAAAGCGAAATTTATTCAGAAACTATAGAAAGTTACTCCACAGACAGAGCAGAGGCCAGTGCTCCCTGCAGAAGACAACCGGTCCCCTGGACCCTGTTGCCGTTCTATTTAAGCATCGGCTTAATTATAGGCTAAACATGGGGAGGAATATTAATGAAGGGATGGTATCTTTCTAGAATCAGGGTGACATCCTCTATTTCTCCACCATCTTGGTTCTAACCGATCAGAACTTGTGGAGCCTTTGTCCTGCTTAGATCAGGGTAATTTGAAACTTTCTTTGGAGACTTCCTGACTCAGTTAGGTAATGCCTAAGGCAATGCCCAAAGCAGTGCCCGAAGCAGTACCTGCCAGTTCCCGGTCTCCCAGGCACACAGCAGATGCTCGCTGACTGTTGACTGAGTCTAGGCTCGCAGAGCCCTCTCATCAGCTGTGTCCCTAGGATAATTTTGTAGAGGCCTCTAACTCCCTGCCCCCACATCAGCCTTAGAAAATGGTTTTCCTGAGTTTTTTTTAGAAACTCTCGTTTATTTAGTTCTGTGTAGTTTTCACATTCTCCCATGTTATTTTCATGCCCATTTCACCGGTAAAGTTGGTCACTTCCTCGAGTTCACACAGCTAAGGAAGGTGGTGCCGGATTCACACCCCAGTCCGGACAGAGCTGGGAATGGCCCCCTGGTATACTGACTTGCTTTAGGCTAGTCTCGTAGTTGTTCAACCCTCCACTTTCCTCATCTGTAAAATGGGATCATCGTAGTACTTACCTGGTTGGGGTCTTCAGAGATTGGATGTGAGGATATGTACACAGTGTTGAGCGCAGCTTCAGGCAGGCTCAGCAAGTGGCAGTTGCAGGGCTGTCGTCCTTGAGCTGCCTGCTTGATGTCCTGGGGTCTCTTCCTCCCCCTTTCGTTCCAGTTTCCAGATCCCCTCCCTCCAGGGTGCCCCAGTTCCTTTGCTGGGTTCTCTGCACAATCCAGGCCTCTCTGAGATGTGTCTCTGGGGGACCCTGCTTAGGTCTCAGGTTCCTGTGAATGGGGCCTGGCGTCTGGGTTTGTGCCCTTCTGGCAGAATGTCCACATCTCTGACACCAGTGGGGAAAGCCAAGTGCCCCCTCACCTGTGGGACCAGAAGGCTGCCTGTGAGTTGTCACCCCCAGACCCAGCAATGTCTTTTTGTTTTGGAGGGAAGGGGGTGTTGGGCCCTTCTAGACCCTTCGCTGATAACTGACGCTTTCAAGGCCAGCCTTGTCCAGGCTTCCTCACGGTGCTTTGCTGTAACAGGAACAAGGAAAGCAGGATTTTGAAATCAGAGCATGTGAATTTCGGGGTCTCCTCTCTGCCTCTCAGCTCCTGGACAAATTCTTATTTTCTCTGAGCCTCAGTCTTCTCATCCACGAAATGGGAATTATAGCCCTACCTTGTTAGCATTTGGGGAGACAGCAGAGGTGACACTTGCAAGGGAGCCCAGCACACTGTTATGCCTGCACACGGCTCACTGCAGTCCTCAGGGACAGATTCTTAGTGCCTTTGGTAGCTGGGTGATTTTTTTTTTTATTTTTTAATGTGATATGGGAAAGTGGGACATTATTTCTACTTGCAAGTAGGAAGGCAGTTGTTTTTGTGTATTGGTGCTCAAGCAAGATGTTTCCAAAATGGTTCAGAGCCAGAGCTCTAAAATGGCAGAGATGGGGCTCTGACATGGTCCCTAGGGAGCCTCAGTATTGGATCTTGGAAACTTTTAAAAATATGCTAGACGCGTGATCAAGAAGCAAACGTTCTACCAGTTGTCTAGAATGTTGGTTTGGTTTTGATGCATGGAATACGTAGCCCCACTCAGTTTTACAGACTATATTTAAATAGCGTTTGATTGTTGGCGGATGCGTTGACCCACATTCTACATGCAGGGGAAGCTGAGGCATGGATTTGCCCTGGGAGGCTGAAAATAGGACCCTGAATCCCCACTTTCAGTTCATTTCCTGATTTGCTGGGCTGCTGACATGGGAGCCCATGGACAAGCCCGGGGGCATGGTCTGCTGGACCAGAGGGGAGACTGCATGTCACCAGGTGTGCCCAGGGCCCCCGGGGAGGGAGGGGTGTGGCAAGATGGGCTTGCTGCTCCTCTGCACAGAGGAAGGGAAACTGGTACAACTCTTATGAAGGACAAGTTGGCAATGATCTATCAAAAGCTTAAAAGTACGTGTGATCTGTGACTCAGCAGTTAAATTTTTAGGAACAAATAAAGATGTGTGCAAAGGTGTTTGTTCAAGGATATTTATCCCATTGTCGTTTATAGCAAAAAACAAACAAACAAAAAAACTAGAACCAACCCAAGTGCCTAACAGTATAGGAGCACATTCATGCCGGGGAACCCCAGGTGGCTGTGAATTATGCTGCTGAAGGTTATTTATCCACCTGAACAGATGTCCTCTTAAATATGTGTAATAATAATGGTGATGACAGCTCACACTTACATGGCATTTGCTATGTGCCAGGCACACCCCTAAGCGCTTTCTGTGCCTTAACTCATCATCATAACAACCCTATGAGGCATGTACTATCATTCCCTCCTTTGTACAGAAAGGGAAACTGAGGCACAGACAGGGTCAGTAACCAGCCAAAGGTCACATGGATAGTGAGTGGCTGGCTGGGATTTGAACCAGGACATCTGGCTCCATAGTCCAAAGGCTGTTTCAAAACACGGGAGGTTTTTTGTTTTTTCATTTGTTTTTAAAAAAAATTCTTTTTAAGTGTCTAGACAAGCACTGGACAAAGAACAAAAAACTATCTGCCGACAGATTAACAGGGACTTCCTCTGGTTTACAGGATCATATGTGGGTTTTGCTTTCTTCTTTTTGGTCTTCTGTTTTTCTCATTTTTCCCAGTGAATGTGTATTAGGTGAAATTCGAGTTCTATTTTTAAAAACTGAAAATTAACCAACGCATGGGGGAAGGCGCCAGGTGCCATGGTGCCCATGAATCCAATCCCGCAGGAATGTCGGAGTGCAGCGGAGGGAAAGCGCGGGAAGAAGAGTGGTCCGAGCTGGGTGGTGACACTGGCTTCCTTTAAGGAGGCGGAAGTCACTGTGGGCAAAGAGAACAACCCGGGCAAAGGTGGGGCTGCGGGAACCTTGGCGGGAAGGTGTGCTGGGCTGAATAAGGACCCTGAAAATATTTAGATCCTAATTGCTAGAAGCTGTGAATGTTCCCTGATATGGCAAAAGGGACAGCATGGAGGTGATTAAGTTAAGGATCTCGAGATGGAGAGATTTGCCTGGATTAACCAGGTGAGCCCTAAATACAACCACGTGGGCTCTTAAAGAGGGAGGCAGAGAATATTTGAAAACAGAAGAGGTGATATGATATTGCAGCAAGATGCTCTGCTGTTGGCCTTGAACTTGGAGGAAAGAGCCTCAAGCCAAGGAATGCAAGGAGCTCCAGGAGCTGGGAGGGCAGAGGAACAGGTTCTCCCCTGGAACCTCTCGCGGGAGGTGGCCCTGCCGACACCTGGATTTCAATGCAGTGAAACTGATTTTGGACTTCTGAGTCCAGAAACGAAAGAAATTAATACGTGTTGCTTTAAGCCACCAAGTCTGTGCTGATTTGCTGCAGCAGCCACAGGAAGGCAGCAGGAGGTGTGCAGATCCGACTCACGCCTCGCCTCCACCGAGGGCAGCGGCATGGGCGGTGGGCGACCTCAGGGTTGGGGTCTGCACGCCTGGTTCTGATGGGCCCTGGCTGTGTGACCTTTGCTGAGCCTGGCTCTGTCCCCAGCGTAGTCCTGGGATCAGCTGGGAAAGCACTGTGTTCCTATTTTGATGAGAACTGCCACCCACCCTAGCACAAACCTGGTGTCCTCGTCAGGCCAGAGCAGCTCTGGTGGCACACCTGCCATCCCCCCGTCTTACTCTTCAAGTGCTTCAGATTCCAAACCATGGGTGAAATGTGTGCCCCAGCCAGAGTGCGTCTTAAGCCCTATAACAAATACCTCTGGGGACCTAGATGCTTTTTCAGTTCACCTGTTGGGCAGGGGCGGCGGGGCAGGTGCCATGTGCCTGTTAATGTGCCCATCCTAGGCAGTGAGATGGGCGGGGGGGACCCCAGCCTCTTTAGGGGGACTATTTCTGGGATGTCTTCTCCCTGGAGTGTGTGTGTGTGTGGGGGGATCTCATAGCTGAGTCCGAGGTTTGCAGCCCCCAGGATCATACTCTCTGCACCCTGAACTGTCTCCTCAAAGCTCTGGTGGCTTTCAGGCATGCGGATGCTGGAAATGGCTTTTAACAACATTGCCCACGTTTTGTTCTGGAGCAGAGATGCTCTGTTGGGGCCTGGGGCCTGGGTGGGGGCAGGGAAGCCCTCTGGCTGCTCCTCAGGCTGTCGGGGGAGCCTTGTGCACGCCCCTTCCCCGTCCCCACAGGCGGAGTGCCGAGCCTGCCGCTCCCAAGGCCCCTTCCAGCAGCAGAGTAGTCACTGTGTATGTGGCATTCAGGAGGAGCAGCTGGGGGTGGCCCAAAGGTCCCTTGCAACCCACAGTGGTCGTCCAGGGGGATGGCCTGACATTGCCTAGAGGAGCTGTCACAGCTTAGGATCCATCTTTGGGTGCCTGGGTTGGAAAAGACCTGAGCTGCCCCAGAGTGGGCTGTGCCCTCTGACCCCACACCAGGCCTGCGTGATTGCCAGGGGGGCAGGCAGGGTGCTGGGCTTCATTTGGCCCCTTTGGACCATGCAGGAGAAAAGAACTTAGAAGTACCTTAGGCCTCTTGGTTGCAAGTGGCAGAAACTGAACTTAGACTGATACAAAGAGGGAAACATGGGGTATCCGTGCCAGTATGGTGGACACAGGGCCATTATTAGGCTCGGTCCTTCTCCCTCTGGCTCCTGTCAGTTTGGTTCTTTGGGTCAGGTGAGGTCTAAGGGAGGCCCTTCCTCACAAGGGCAACAGGGCTGCTGGCTCACAGCCCATCTCCCTGATCATCCCACTGCTGGGGAGAAGCTGCTCTTCCCCAGGGATTCCAGCAGAGGCCCGGTGCTGACCAGAGGCCGCGCCCCTCGCTGAACTGCCACTGAGACCCGGCCCTGTGCTCCGTCCACTTGGCGTCCAGGCCACCCTCCCCTCTGCCTGCCTCCTGCCTCAGTGGCTTCTCACTCTACTTTGCCACTTTTCGTTGCCTTTTTCTAGGGCTCGGTGCTGAGCCATCTTCCCCGTCCTCACTCACTCCCTGGGTGACCTCATCCAGCCTTGTGGCTTTGAACACTGTCCCTATAGCGATCTCTCTGAAGCGGCCACCTCCCCAGCGTCTGCGGCTCGGACCCTCACCCCCACCGCGCATGTGCAGCTCCGGCTGGCTCAGATCCAAACCCGCACCCCTCATCTTTCCAAGCCTCCTCTTCCCGAGGTCTTCCCCGACTCCTAAACCACAGCCCCGTCCCTCCAGTGGCTCAGAACCAACGCCAAGTCACCGTGACTCCTCTCTCCTGCCCCATCTGATGCACCCGTGGTCCTCTTGGCCCTACCTGCAGAACCACCCAGAATCCGAGGACCTCTCGCCACCCCGCCGCTGTCACCCGGCAGCCCGGCTCTTCTAGACTGTTGCGATAGCTGCTGTCCCCGGCTCCGCCCCACCTCCTAGGTCTGTTCTACACCTAGGAGGAGCAGGGATCCTTTACAGTGAAAATCCTGTCACATCCCGGCTCTGCTCATACCCTCTGATGCACTTCCACCCTCAGGGTGAAAACCAAAGTTTCCCTAAGCCTTCAAGGCCAAATGTGACCTGGCACCCCACCCTTACCTGTTTGTGCTCACCTCTGTCTCCTCTCCCCCACTCTGCTCTAGCCCCCAGGGCTTCCTTTCATTCGCTAGAACATGCCAGGCCTGCACCTGCCTCACAGCCTCTGTGCCCGCTGTTCCCTCCACCCTGATGCCCTTCCCAGACATCCCCAAGGCTGGCTCTCCAAACTCCTTCAAGTCTTGCTCGTGTCCCCTTCTCAGCGAAACGACTTCTCTTACGCTGTTGCAAATCGCTCTCTGTCCCCTTCTGTGACATTGCTCCCTCGCCTGCTCTTAGGACATCTGATGTACTAGATAGTTATTTAGAATGTATTATTATTTGCCTGCCCCACTAGAAAGCTCAAAATAGGTAGGACAAAAAAGGTAGAAAGCTCAAAAAAGGTCATAGTGAGTATGTTATCTCCAGTGCCTGGAACGGTACCTGGGACGTAGTAGGTGCTCAGTCAGTGTCCGGTGAATGAATGAGTGACTTGGGCCTGGGCCACCCGGCCACCCCTGGGGTGTGGCCATCCATGCCTGAACCACATCCACTGAGCATGGAGGGGGGGCGTTTCCCAAAGGTGCTCTTGGAAGAAGAAAGGCCCTGGGTGTCGGGTGGGCATCGAGGCAGGAAGCCCCCCTGCAGACGGCGTATTTGAGACGGGAAGACCCTGGGAGTCACGTGGAGTAGGGGCCTTCTCTGCCAGGCGAATGCCGTTCTTCAAAGCCCTAATAAATCAGGCATTTCGAGGAGTAGGTGGCCTTCCACGAGTAATACCCAGTAAGAAAGATGCCCCTTCGGGCTTCTCTTTCCTGCAGACTACGCGGCAGACTGCTGTGCTGAGGGAGGCTCATTCCTCAGCTTACCTCTTTCAATCTTGCCCAAAGATCCAGGACAAGTATATCTTTGTCCCTGGGAAATTTACCACATTGGGCTCAGATACACAACAGAATTGAGCGAAGCACCCATGTTAAACATACCTGAGAATTTGTGATAAAACGTGCCAAACTAAGCTTTTTAACCTCTTATTTATTTTTAAAGACAGGGTCTCACTCTGTCGCCCAGGCAGATGGGCAATGGTACAGTCAAAGCTCACTGCAGCCTCGGGTTCCTAGGCTCAAGTGATCCTCCTGCCCCAACCTCCCAAGTAGTTGGGGGACCACAGGCATGTACCACCACGCTCAGCTAATTTTTTTCCTTTTTTTAAAATGATAGTCTCATTGCGTTGCTGAGGCTGGCCTCAAACTCCTGGCCTCAAGTGATCCTCCCACCTTGGCCTCCCAAAGCACTGGGGTTATAGACATGAGGCAACACACCCAGGTCATTTTTAACCTTTTAATGTAGGTCATGGTTACCCATGTTGGTATCAAGACAGTTATTGTGAGCTTGTGAGGTATGGGTGGGAAGGAACTGGCTTATTTGTTTAAGCTTCCTGGGGAGAATCACATTATGGATTATTCTACCCACTGGAGAGAGGAAGCTGCAGGTTCTGAGTTAGCTGTAGCATTTCCCTATTTTCCCTTGGGAAAGCCCCATCCTTTCCTTTTTGTTGATTTCTTTAGCATGTTAGGGTGGGTTTCTAAGAAGGAAGTCTCAAATTTAGAATAACTTCAGAAAACCCATGATAATAATAGATTAAACAAGATAGAAGTGTGTTTCCTTCTTTCATAAACAGGGTCTGGAGGTAGACCATCCCAAATCATGGCTTCATGCTTCTCAGGTACCTAGAGTCCTTCTGTATTGCTGCTCTGTCACCTTTAGTGTCTGTCTCAGGGTCCAAAGTGGCTGTTCAAGCTCCTGCCATCACATTTGTGTCCAACCAGTGGGCAGGAGGAAGAGTCCAAGAATGACATGTCTCCTTTTTTTAAGGATACTACCCCAAAGTCACACACTTCCATGTATATCTCACTGGCAGAACATCACATGATCATAAACAGACTTTATTCCCATAATCCACCTACCCATCTAAAATTTTGGGATCAATCAAGGGAGAAAGAGTGAACATTTTTGGGGGGGCACAATTAACATTCTGTATCACCAATATTCTTGATGCCAGAGAAGCCCAAATTGTACAGGATTGCATGGGCACCAACCACTCTAAGACAGAAAGATCCAGAGGCACCAGACCCAGAATGTGAAGAAGTTTTAGAAAGACCTTAAACAATTTATTTCAATTATAGTTTCTTTTATAAGAATTCACAAGAGCGATAGATGCTTTTAAAAATCTGGATCAAGGCGGGCATGGTGGCATATGTCTGTGGTCCCAGCTACTCAGGAGCTTGAGCCCAGGAGTCCTAATCCAGCGCGGGCAACATAGCAAGACTCCATCTTAAAAAAGAAGAAGAAGAAAACTAAAATAAAATTTAAAATACTAAAAGTCTGAATCTATGTCTAAAAGTGTTCTTTAAGTACAAAAAACCCTGAATGATGAGAACTCATGTGGGTAGCAATTCTGAAACTACTTTGTGTATATTCTAGGAATGAACAAATAAGCAAAAATATTGTGGAAAACGAAAGCCAGGTTTCTGACTATTGGAAAAAAAATTATGAATCAAATAAAGGAGGAATAGAATAAACTCTGTGGTTGAATTCAGATTAGAGGCATCGGTATAAATTTGAGATTTTTAATATGTATGGAGATGGATAGTATGTGTATTATTGTCTTGCATACATTTCCTTGCTCCGCCTGCTAAGAGGATCTTGACCAATGAACACCCCAGTAGCAGTGAGCACACCCAGTGCCCAGGTCTTGGTTTCTAAACAGCATTCTCCATTAAAAGGAACCAGGCCTCCTTGGAGAAACAGTTGGTTTCAAGGTTGAAGCAGAGAAAGTACAAAATGAGTTTCAAACATTTAATGAGGCTAGAAAATTCTAAACTACTCAAAAAATGATGAGTACATGTTGAAAGCACACAAGAACCAACTTGAAGGGACTCCCAATGATCAAATCTGGCCCAATTTGGTCAATGGAATAGATAAGGAAAGCAATGGATTTTATCCCATAGGATAAAATATCCATGAGTCCAAACTGATGTAAATAAATAATTGAATAAATAAATAAGTGGAGAAGAAAGGACAGCTCTTTCTTATGGGAGAATTCCAATTAAAAAGTATAGAAGGGATGAAGGAAATAGAAAGTTATCATTAGGCAGACAACAAAGTAATAATTGTAGGCGAGAATCATCACTTGTTGCCAAAATTAGCGGGCAAAAGAAAGTATGATGGGAAACAGGATGTTTGCATAGTCTCAAAGTATCTTCCCACAAGATACTTACTAATTACAAAGGGAAAAATAGTGCAATAACTTTTCGGGGGAGAAACCTAGCGGATGCTACCTTAATCAAGTGACCAAGGTTAACATCCCAGTGATACAACAGACTGATAACACATACCCCTGATACGATGTACAGAGAATGGCACATCACTTCTTTTGTGTTCTTGCCAAAAATGTGTAACCTCAGTCCTATCATGAGAAACCCAACAGAGGAACCCAAACTGAGGACACTACAGTTTAGCTGACCAGTGCTCTTCAAAAGTGTCAAGGTCATAAAAGACAAAGAAAGAGAATTTTACCAATTGGAGGAGACTAAGGAGATATTAAAAACTAAATGCAATGTGGCATCTGGATTGGATCCTGGACTCAGAAAAGGGTATTATTGGGGGAAACTGGTGAAATTCATATAAGGCCTGTATATTACTTAACAATATTATATCAGTGTTTCTGGTTTCTCTAACTGTGTTATGGTTGGTTCTGTAGCATAATAACATTGGGGGAAGCTGGGTAAAGGGTATGTGGGAAATTTCTGTGTCCCTGTGCTTTTTTTTTCTTCTTCTTTTTTGCAATTTTTCTGTAAGCCTAAAGTTTTTTTCAAAATAAGAAGTTAAAAGTTGGGAAGGCATTATGTTTAATTGGCTGTAGCTTTTTTCTTCTCATTGATATATAAAATGTTAGTGTCACTTATAATCAGTGGTATCTTAGATTTGATAAAATCTGGTGTATAGGATAAAAATATCTCCCTTTTACACCCTTCTAAACATATTCTTCCCCAGAGATAAACATTGTTACAGTTTACCCCAAATTATTTGAGAATTGTTTTGAATTTGCCAATATATATGCCTATTCAGTCCATATATTTTCACAATAATGGGATTATTTATACTTATTATTTTATGACATGCCTTTATCTCTTGAGTGCATATTTTAGAATGCTTTTCCTATCCATTGGAGTGGAGCTGCCTTGTTTTTTCAATAGGTACATGGTACTCCAGGGCACAGATGTTCCATAATTTATTTAGCCATTCTCCTGATGTTTATTTAGGTGGTTTCAGTTTTTCATATTCCAGACGGTGCTGCAGTGAGATTCCTTGTGCACTGCCTCTTAGTGTACCCATGGGTGTTTTTCTTTAGGATAAATATCTAGAGACAAAATTGCAGAATTGAGATATTTGCATTTGACAAACTACCAAGTTGCCCTCCAGATAAAGCTGAACCCACTGCCATCCAACCAACACTGTGACAGTATGTGCCCATTTTCCCACAACCTCACTAAGACTGGATAGTATCAATTTGTTAATTGTTTGTAGTCTTGGCTGGGCACAGTGGCTCATGCCTATAATCCCAGCACATTGGGAGGTTGAAGTGGGAGGATCGCTTGAGGCCAGGAGTTCAAGACCAGTCTGGGCAACATAGCAAGACACTATCTCTACAAAAAAATTAAAAATTAGCCAGGCATGGTGGAACACACCTGTAGTCCTAGCTACTCAGGAGGCTGAGGCAGAAGTGTCACTTGAGCCCATGAGTTGAAAGCTGCAGGGAGATATGATTACACCACTGCACTCCAGCCTGGACAACACAGTGAGACCCTGTCTCTGAAAAAATTAATTTTTAAAAATTTTAAAAATAATTTTTAGTCTATATGAAGAATTCCATTTCATTTCATTGAACAAACATGTTACTGAGTGTCTGCCCTGTGCCCAGCACTGTCGTAGACACGGGACATCACAGGAAACAAAATAGATGAAGTTCTCATCCTCTAGGAGTGTCTGAGAAGGTGTTTAAGCAGGTATTGATGCCTCATTGTTGCATTTGCATCTCTCTGATGATGAGTGAGGTGGGCAAATGCTTTTCATATGTTGGTTCTTCTCTGAACTCCCTATTCCAGATCTTGGCTTATTTTTCCATTGAGTGTGTGGTCTTTTTCGTTCTCCCCGTTGAGCCTGGAATGGGAGAGCTGCTAAGTCTATTCCCCTGTAGGGGATTTTATCAAGCCCTGTGGGGAGACCAGAGACACGGCAGGATTTGAGAGTGAGGAGAGAGCCCAGGTGAAGCTGCGCAAGGTGCTGAGGCAGCTTCGTGTCCCAACCCACTGCCTCGGAAACCTCTTGCCAGCCAACCCCATCAAGCAACATTGGACCAAATGGTAGCCTCTCTTGAAAGAACCTTTGAGCCTTGATGGTATGCATTGAGTACTACTTTATGCCTACAAATGACGTTGGAACAGTGGCCTTAAAACTACAAAAGTGTTTCTTCTGGGCTCTTCTTACAGCTTCCATGGGCAGGTCAACTGCAAGGATTTCCAGTCTCTCAGTTCAGTTCACCAGTTAGTAACCTTCTATGTGCCTGGGCTCTGACGAGGTTGGGCAGATGAACACAATCAGATCTCTGTCCCCTGGGAGGTTACAGTAGGGGGATGAGACCACTCATCCATGCGTCAGTTCATTATCGAGATGAAACAACCCAGTCATCGTGTGTTCAAATCCAGGTTCCATCACTGACCCGCTGTGAGACCTTGGGCTGGTGACTTCGCCTCTTTGTGCCTCACCTCCTCAGCTCCAAAATGAGGACAGTAACAGTGCCTGCCTCAGAGAGGAGTTGTGAGGAGTAGATGAAATTATGCATGTAAAATGCTAAAACGGTGCCTAGAACATAGTAAGTGCTCAGTAATATTGATTCTTTTTGTTATTATTATTGTAGGGATATGACGGGGAAAGGCATTCTAGGCAGGAGGAACAGCATGAACAAAGGCACCTGCTTCCCAGTGGTACAAAGTGCTTACCGAGTCAGCTGGATCTTTGGCTATAAGTGTTGGAATCCACATACGGCCGCCTTAAGCACTGAGGGCATGTGCTGGGTGGGTGTGCGGGGTGGCGGGTGGCGGCAGGGCGGTGATGGTTGGTGGGGACATAGGAATTCATAGTCTCAACCCAAGGAAAAAGCAGGAGAAGTGGTCTGGTTCAAGTTGGGCATAAACCAAGGAGCTGTAACTAGAGAGAGGAAGTGGAGACTGGGCTGGAAGAAAAAAAATAGTGTCTCTTGCATCTTCCTGTCCAGCCATCCACCCAGGGAGGCAGAATGCATGTGGGGTGGGGTATAAGAGCAGGGACTCTGGGTCTCCTTGCTGGGCAGACCACCCGGGGACTTGCACCAGTCACACGTTCCTATGTCTTTCTTTTCTCGTCTGTGAAACGGGGGTGCAGAGGGAATGTCTTGTCCCTCCTAGCCCCACTCTCAGTGCTGTCCCAACCCTCTGAGATCAAGATCGGGACAGGGAGAGTGACAAGGAGGCCAGCTCCCTGGACGGCTCTGAATCCCTATGTAGTGCAGCTGGGAGGTGATTCCCCAGTTTCTGGGGTCTCAGGTTTCTGGGGCTTCTTTTCTAACCAGGGTGCTGGCATGGTGTGTATGGGGGGTGGCGTGTGTGTCGTTGAGCACTGACTCTGATCCAGGGCAGTGGGGAAGCACCAGGCCAGCAGCGACTGGAAGCGATTGTGCAGCACTGTCCCCAAATCACACGGCCCTTCTCGCCTGCGGCCCCTGGGCACTCACTATTGGCAGGAGCCCCCAGTCACTGAGACCACCAGGAATCCCCATAGTATTTCCAGACATCCCCTACCAGCCCCTGCCACTGTCTGACTCGCCCTTCCCATTCGACAGTCGCTGTATTCTGTAGGGTCAACTTAAGCATCTATTGAGTCGTTTCAGGAATGAACACACTCATCGCTTATATTTGTCAGCCCAGTAAATCTGAGCGTTCACACGGCTCAGGTGTCAGCATAGGATCGCATTTAAAGAAGCACAAGGCCGGGCGAGGTGGCTCACACCTGTAATCCTAGCATTCTGGGAGGCCGAGGTGGGTGGATCACTCAAGGTCAGGAGTTCAAAACCAGCCTGAGCAAGAGTGAGACCCTGTCTCTACCAAAAAATAGAAAGAAATTAATTGGCCAACTAAAAATATATAGAAAAAATTAGCCGGGCATGGTGGTGCATGCCTGTGGTCCCAGCTACTCAGGAGGCTGAGGCAGGAGGATCACTTGAGCCCAGGAGTCTGAAGTTGCTGTGAGCTAGGCTGATGCCACGGCACTCACTCTAGCCTGGGCAACAGAGTGAGACTCTGTCTCAAAAAAAAAAGCACAAATTGCCAAGATGAAGTGCAGTTCTTCTTAAAGAATCCACCTGCATTAATACCATTCAGGGGCCCTTTCCACACTCCGCAGTGCTCTTTTGCCCCTGGGACCTCTCACGTGTCACTGTCCCCCAGCCAGGGGGCTGTGCTTCCTCTCCGGATCCCTTTACCAACTCTTCCCTATGTACATCAGCTGGC
>VSMD01044937.1:0-26961 GCA_008750895.1 Mirza zaza | reverse complement strand
AATGGGCTCCACATCTACTCGCCATCAAATTGGTACTGACTGATTTAAACTTTGGTTTTCAAATGGTGGCAATGCTCACCAGAGATTCGGTGTGTGGGGGGGGGCACTCAACCTTAGGGATGAGATGAGCATTTTGGAGGGGGAGGGCATACCTCTAACCCTTCTTAGGGAGAGGCAAAGATATACAATGTAACCAAAATGTTAAAAAAAAAAAAATTTAAACAGGTGGTGGGCAGGCAGGTGTGGGGAGGAGGAAAGGGGTGTGTGCTTCCATAACGTGTGTGATGTACACCACCAGGGGATTGGACATATCGGGGGGAGGGAGGGGGCAGGGGCAATATTTGTAACCCTAACAATATTTGTACTTCCATAATATGATGAAATAAAAGAAAAAAAAAATTAAAAAAAAAAAAAAAAAAAAACCAAATATATAATAATCTATATAGTATATATTTGGTATATACTGTACCAAAAAGTTGAGAGTAGTTTGATCTGATGAATGGGTATTTTCTGTATTTTTAAAATATTTTTCTTTTTTTATATGTATTTTCTTTATTGCCAATAAAGAACACATATTTTTTTCATTTTTCTTTTCCTTGTTTGTTTTTGTTGATACAGAGTCTCACTTTGCCACCCTGGGTAGAGTACAGTGGCGTCATTGTAGCTCACAGCAACCTCTAATTCCTGGGCTCAAGCGATCCTCCTGCCTCAGCCTCCTGGGTAATTAGGACTACAGGCATGGATGCGCCACCATACCCAGCTAGTTTTTTTTTTTTTCTTTTTCCATTCTTTTTAGTAGAGATGAGGTTCCACTCTTGCTCAGGCTGGTCTCAAACTCCTGAGCTCAAGCAATCCTCCCGCTTCGGCCTCCCAGAGTGCTAGGATTATAGGCATGAGCCACTGCGCCTGGCCAAAGGCCTCATATTTTTGACAAAGAAACCCAAACCAAGTTTTTGTTTTCTGATATTTTACTTTGAAATAATTTCAAACATTCAAAAAAGTTGAAAAGTAGCGCTAAGGCTTTTCGAATACAATAGGTCCTTGACAATGTCATTTTACTCCAATGTTGCTGAGAATGAAAAGTCGCTTTCTGTGTGTGGCCACTGTCTGTGTGGGGCTTGCAGCTCTCCTCACATCTGCAGGGGTTTCTCTGTGTCCTCTGGCTTCCTCCCACTTCTCGAAGCTGTGCCTGCAGGTGAATGGGCGTGTCTGCATGGTCCCAGTGTGAGTGAGCGTGGGCGTGAGCGCTCCTTGCATGGGACTGGCCCCTGGCCAGGCTTAGTTCCCACGTTCGCCTTGAGCTCTGGCCAACCCGCCCCCCCCCACACACACAAAGTCAACTACAGTAATACGGTTGGAAAGTGAAGGGATGGATGCATGAAAGCTATTGTATACAACAGTCACGTAAATGCCGGACAGTAAATGACACAGTACAAAAGCTCTCAGCGAGTTTGCTGTATTTGCGATTGTTTGGCTTTGAACTTTTTGTGTTGGGAAGAGGTGCTCCTGAAAATTTTCACTTTGCAAAAATTTATTCCTAGATTTAACCCACCAATACTATGACTGCCATCATTCACTGATTCACAGAAATTTGGGTCACTAATTCTCTTATATTTTAAAATGGATCTTTCTTAAATGTATGTATCGTACACATTTATTTCAATGTTTAATATTAGAAGTTTGAAGTCTTAATTTAGAAGTTTGGTGATATTTTGTGAACAGAAATATGCCATAGGAACTTGTTTATATTAGTTAGCCTATGGGAAATTGGTTTTGTTATAAGTTGTTCTGCTTAAAGTCACAATTTCCAAGAACCCATCCAGGACGTTAGGTAAGGACTTGCTGTGGTCTCTGTGAACTAAAATGCTCAACCACCCCCCACCCCCCACCGGCTGACTGAATGGACCCCCTTGTGGCCAAAGGAATATTCTAGGGCAAAGTTGCCTATCAGGAGGAGGGAGGTCAGACAAGCCTTATCATGCCCCCTCCCTTCTTGGAGACATCCTTTGTAACCCATTAACAGGCCTAAGGGTATGCAAGACACACCTGCAGGTCCTCAATTTATGCAACGGAGTGGTGGCTTATCTCTGGTGAACAGTTTATGTTAAAACATTCCAAGTCTTTAGACAAAGCTTCCTGTCCTTAGCCAATTACAATCTAAAGAATCTTTAAACCTGTAAGCCCCCCCCTTTCCTTTTCGGGCCAAACCAATGTGTGCCTCCCACACTGATTGATGGCTTTACCCATAACTTTTGTCTCTAAAATGTATAAAAACCAAACTGTAACCCAGCCACAATGAGTCCACTTGCCCAAGGCCTCTTGGCAGTGGCTCTGGGTCATGGTCTTCAAATTTGGCTCAGAATAAATATCTTTAAAATTATTTTGCAGAGTTTGGCTTTTTTCCGTTGACAATAGCTATACTTATTGTATACATAATTATACTTTTTTACTTAATATTATATAAAATAAATTTTTCCATGTTGCCATATAATTCATTGCCATGAAATATGCTTTGGAGCAGGCACCCTCAAACTACAGCCCATGGGCAGGCCGCCTAGCACATTTATCCAGCCCTCAGGGTGCTTTTGCTGCCACTGCCTGTCCTGCTTAGCAGCCAACTTGTCCCCGGACCACGGTGCGCTCTCCAGTGGTCTGTGGGACAGTGAACTGGCCCCCTGTTTAAAAAGTTTGAGGACCCATGCTTTAGAGTGAAAATCCATAGTTTACTTATTATTCTATTTTGGTCATTTAATTTGTTTCTATTTTTTTATTATTTTCCAATAACTGCAATAAACATTCTTTTTCAGATAGGTTTTTTTTTTTTCTCCATATTAGATGACTTTCTCAAAAGAATTCTTGAAATAGTACAGAGTTAATAATGCTTTCTCAGGCCAGGCGCGGTGGCTCACACTTGTAATCCTAGCACTCTGGGAGGCCGAGGCAGGTGGATTGCTCAAGGACAGGAGTTCAAAACCAGCCTGAGCAAGAGCGAAACCCCGTCTCTACCATAAATAGAAAGAAATTAATTGGCCAACTGATATATATATAGAAAAAATTAGCTGGGCATGGTGGCACATGCCTGTAGTCCCAGCTACTCGGGAGGCTGAGGCAGTAGGATCGCTTGAGCCCAGGAGTTTGAGGTTGCTGTGAGCTAGGCTGTCGCCACGGCACTCACTCTAGCCTGGACAACAAAGCGAGACTCTGTCTCAAAAAATAAATAAATAAATAAAATAATGCTTTCTCAATTCTTTCATTGTTAGGTAGTTAGCAAGGGATTCTGGGTCTCCTAGTAATGACACTTTGTGCCTTGCCTTTGTGCCATTGCCCCACTAGGGAAGAAAGACAGGGTAGGTCCCAAGCCCCCATCTTGGTCCTTTCCAACCTTGATCCTGCCCTGAGCTACTGCCATACCTGGGAGAGGAAGGAACACCCTATGAATCTGCCAGTCAGAACTTAGTGCGCCCACTGCAAAACAGTGCAGAGGACTCTCTAGCCCACGGGCCAAGCAGCATAGGCCGTCCAGAAAGTGACCTACAACACCCCACATGCACAGTAAGACTCAGGTCATGCAACTCCCGACTGTCCAAAATGGTTCCATGGTGACGTCTGAGCCACAGGGAGGTCCCAGTCCAGGCACTATAAAACAACATGCAGACCATAACCAAGCCCTTGCTTTTGTTCTCCTTTTGCTGTGACAGTGGGTCCAGTCATCATCTGTGGCTTATGTACCATGCTCTGTAAACCTGTATCTTGCCTTTGCTCTATAATCCTATCTTTCTCCACTCAGTAAACCTCATTTTCATGCTTGCCTTTGGTGTGTCTGGTCTTTCTCCAGCCATGAATGTGCCAAGAACTGATATTTCAGACCCGGAAAACTGACAATTATATTGCCAAACATTAATCTATAAAGTCTCCAAGGAAGCATGAGAATCAGTTTAATTCCATCTAGCCAGCAGTGGGTATTATATAATATGGCCTCTCTTTTTTTTAATTTAGTGATATAAATGCTTTTTTATTCTACAGGCTTTTGACAAAGAAACCTTAATAGAGGCAAAACTGAGTTAACCTTGCTGCTCACAGTTAACATTCCAGAGCCAGCTTCAAATTGTCTGACACAAGAACAATTATGTAATAGAAATAGAATGCATGGAGGTGGACAAGAATCGCTGTCTCATAAAATCATATAGTTAAGAAGATTTGCTGCGATTTATTAAATATGATCATCTATAGGCCTTAAAAGAAAGGAGGAAATTGTTCCATAAAACTATTTCATTTTCTAACTGAGAATGAGAGAACTAGTAGGAACTGTTTAGGAAGAAAAGTAGTTAAAAATAAACTGATAATGGAAAAAACAAACCAGGATTTGGCAAATCCTGATATATTATTAAATTGCTTTCCAGGATGGTCACATGTAGCCTTGGATGGAGTATGAAAATTGACCTCACCACATGCTGGATGGAGTATGAAAATTGACCTCACCACCTCTCAACACACTGTTGAGAGCTGTCTTTCAAAACATGTTGGTGAATTTAAGAAACATGTTTTGTTTCTACTATCATTCTTATCTGTTGATAGTAAGGTTGAATATTTTTATATTTATTTATTTGAGGCAGAGTCTTGCTCTGTGGCCCCAGGTAGAGTGCAGTGGTGTCATCATAGCTCACAGCAACCTCCAACTCCTGGGCTCAAGCAATTCTCCTGCCTCTTAGCCTCCGTAGTAGCTGAGACTACAAGCATGCACCACCATGCCTGGCTAATCTTTCTATTTTTAGTAGAGATGGGTCTCTCTCTTGCTTGGGTTGGTCTCGAACTCCTTGCCTCAAGCAATCCTCCCACCTCAGCCTCCCAGAGTGCTAGGATTACAGGTACCACGTGGGCTGAATATTTTTATATTTAATGGGTCATTTGTACACTCTCTTCTAAGAGTTACTTATGTCTTTGTGTATTTTTCTTCTGCCACTTTAGTATTTTTTCTAATTGATTTATATGAAGTCTATATAGATTAAGGAATAAGTGGTCTTATTGTGGTATTATTCTTATCTCCAATTTCTCCCTTTTTAATTTGTTAAAGAATGATTTTAGGTATATAAAGGAAAATGAAAATCTCAGGACCACCCGTCAACTGTTTATGCAAAAGGGAAGGTCAAGTCTAGAGGCTGAGTCATGCTCACCCCCTTCCAAATAAATAACTGTTGCTAACACTATACATTAGCCAGATCCCCATGGAAGAGTAAAAGGCCTCAGGCCTCTAGAGGACTGTCTCCAAAGACCATTCATAAGGAAATTCCATTCTGGCTTCTTGTAAGCAAGGATGTGCAAAATGTAACTTTAGGTCTGTAGGCTAAGTCTAGCTCCTGAAACTACAAGTCTGTTTGATTCCACACTGATAGTGTTAATTCCAAGCTTATCTTCCCAGGTGCAGAACAGAGATAAGATCAATCATTCTTCTACCTACTCAGGGACATCTGCAGAATTGATTCTTCCTTTACTCCCCTTTCTCTTCAAACTTTCATCTTATCTTATGTAATATGTAGGTTTCCTGGGCCTCTTGAGAATATAACCATTTACTCTCCTCCTTTTAACCATAACCACCCTCTCCTCCTTTTCCTTTCTGTCCCTCTCCCCTTAAATAGTGAGTTCCCAAATCCTTCTTCAGAAAAAAAGAGTCACAGATTTGCCTGTGACTTGTATTTTCCGGGCATGTCCTCAAACTTTGGCTTAATCAACCTCTATTGATTGAGAATTTGGCTCAGTCACTTATTTTGGGTTGTCAGGTATAAAGATGTTTAAAATATTTTTCTATATTTAAATCAATAATGTGGCTTTCATTGTGACTTTTCTGTACATATGTAACTTTGTACTTTTAAAATTTTTTATGAATTATAATTACTTCCTGAAGAGCATTTAAAACATATGTGTATGTGTGTGTGTGAAGAAACAACACATTGCCAATACTCCAGAAGCTCCCTTCTCTCTCTCTTTCTCTCTGACCACAATGTCCCTCTAGCTGTACCTGCCTGTGGTCGGCACCCTCTGAGATGGCCCTACTGGCATTCACACCCTTGTGTAATCCCCTCCGATTGAGTGTGGTCTGCTTTTATTCACGTGCTTCAAACCGACAGAACTGGCAAAAGCAACAGTGTGCCACATTTGAGACCAGGTCTATCTGTGGCTTCTGTTTCTCCTTCCCCCTCCAATCCACCTCCCTGTCCCTTTCCTAGCCTGTCCCTTTCCTAGCCTGTCCCTCTAGGGGGAATGCAGATGCCATGCTGTGAGATGCACTGTGGAGAGGTCCATGGGGCAAGAAGCTGATGTCTCCTGACAGTAGCCAGTGAGGACTGGAGGCCACCAACAGCCGTGTGAATGAGCGTGGAAGCAGCTCCTGCCCCGGTCTGGTCTTGAGATGAATGCAGCCCACAACACCTTGGTTGAGCCTGTTACAGACCCTGTGCCGTGCTGGAGGCACACCCAGGTAAGCCACACTGGGATTTCTGACCCACAGCAGCTATAGGATAATAAATGTTTGTTATTTTAAGCAACTAAGTATTGGGATAATTTGTTTTGCAGCAATAGAAAACCCATACATAACTCATCTTTATGGTAATAATTTACTTGTTTATCTTTTTATTGCACAAATAGGTCTCCCTAAAAATTAAAAATTGATGTACAGGTATATCTTTCCATATACATTATTTATGTTTTCTTCTACAACATAATGATTATAGGATGCATCGATCTTGTGGCACGTAGCTATAGTTCATTTTTTTTTTTTTTTGCTATATGACATTCCATTTTCAAATATACATCAATCTATTCACTTACTGTTGATGGACATTTGGTTTGTTTGTATTTTTGGTTACTATGAACTACATATGTATGTGTTCACTTTCTCTGGGATGTACACCTGGGCGTGGAATTTGCTGGGTCATAAGATGTTGATGTCTTTAAATCTTCAATACCAAACTATTTTCTGAGGTGTTATATTAATTTATTCTTCCACAAGCAAGCTATTGTAGTTCTTTGGCTCTTCTGTCTTGTCAACTCTTATGAGGCTTCAAATATTTACCAGTCTGGTAGGTGTATTATGCTATCTTATTGTAGTTTTAATTTCCTTTTCTTTAATGCAGTTGAGCAGCTTTTTATGTATTTATTGGCCATTTAGATTTCCTCTTTGTTAAGTATTGAGTCTTTCTATTTTTTTACTGGGTAAGCTGTGCTTTTCTTATTGATTTATAGACTTTTAAAAATATATTCTGCATATGAATGTTTTTGTAGTTATATATATTGCAAATATCTTCTTTTTTGGGTGTCCTTTTTTTACTCTTATGGCTTATTTATTTGAATAAAAATTCTGTCTTATGAAATCTTTCCCCACCAGGAGATCATGAAAACATTATCTTAAATTTTTGTTTTAGTTTTTCCTCTCACATTTAAATCTTTAATCCTTCTTAAATGGACTTTTGGTATAGATGTGAGGTAGGAGTCACATCTGTTTTTTCTTGCATGGATACCTAATTGCCCTAGCACCTTTTATTGAAAAGCCCATCTTTTCTTCACTGTTCTGCTTTGTTGTCAGTTATGTGCCTATCTCTGGATACTGTATTGTGCTCATTAGTCTATGTTTCTATCCATGCCCTAAATAGCACACTGTCTTAATTACTATAGCTTAATAATGACCTTTGGTATCTGGTAGAGCAAATCCTTCCACTGTGTTCTTTTCAGAACTATCTTGGCTATTCCCCTTGCATTTCTATAGATATTTAAGAATTAGCTCATCCAGTTATACACACATGCACATACTCGGAATCATACACATGCACACACTCATGCACACAAATTCTCAGAGTTTTGATTTGGATTATATAAACTAATTTAGAATTCATATCTTTACAGTTCTGAACCTTCCAATCCATGAACACATTTTACCTCCCATTTATTTGGGTCAATTTAAATATGTCTCATATACAAATTTATAGTTATTTCTTTAGGTGTTTTCAACATATTTTGTTCAATTTATTCTAATTATTTGATAATTTTGAAGCTATTAATAGTATTTTAAAAATGTAATTTCCGGCCAGGCGCGGTGGCTCACGCCTGTAATCCTAGCACTCTGGGAGGCCGAGGCAGGCGGATTGCTCGAGGTCAGGAGTTCGAGACCAGCCTGAGCAAGAGCGAGACCCCATCTCTACTATAAATAGAAAGAAATTAATTGGCCAACTAATATATATATAGAAAAAATTAGCCGAGCATGGTGGTGCATGCCTGTAGTCCTAGCTACTCGGGAGGCTGAGGCAGTAGGATTGCTTGAGCCCAGGAGTTTGAGGTTGTAGTGAGCTAGGCTGACGGAAAAAAAAAAAATGTAATTTCCTGGGTTTTTCTGGCTGATATACAGTAATTATACATATATTAAAGTATATTTTGTTAAATTCTCTTATTAATTTTAATAGTTTATACTTTTGTTGATTTCTTGTCATCTGTGAATGATGAGTCTTTAAAGTTCTTCAATTCACTTTATGCTAAAGAAATAGTTCCCCCTTTCTAGAACAAATAGTCACCTGATTTCTACAAGTCTTTTATGATTTTGTAAAAACAGCTACAATGTTAAACAACATTTAATATTGATTCATATCTAGAATTTATATCTAGAATTTTTATGTGTTTTGGGAAATAAGACTCCAAGTTTGTTTTTTCCAAAGAGTTAACAAATTGTTCTAACACTATAAATTTACTGATACATCCATTTACCCTTTTAGCAAATGCAAATTACTATAATACTTACACTATGGTAGCAGTACCCAACCTTTTTGGCTTCAGGGACTGGTTTTATGAAAGACAATTTTTCCACGGGTGGGTGCATTGGAGCTCTGTGTCCAGTCCCTAACAGGCCATGGACTGGTACCGGTCCACAGCCTGAGGGTTGGGGACTGTGGCAGTAAGGTTTGTTTTTAGTTTATGTAATCTGCTCCATTGACTTGATTCTTGCACTGATTACTGTTTTCTAAGACCCTTAAATGTTGATATAGTGGATTGTTCTTTAAAAACCAGGAGCTAGGTCTCTTATAAACAATAGTAATTTGGAGAGTAAGTTCAGAAATTAGAGTCATATTCTAGGAAATTTTTTAAAGTCATTGGTAAATATTTTACAACTCCCATAAGAATCTAAAATTCATTGAGCTGTCTTTGGTGTTTCAAATTGTATGATTTCGAAGTTAATAAATGATTAATTTCTGGGAGTAAGGCAAGCATAACTTTTCTGGACAAAATACAGCATAATGATCCTGTTCTTTGTAAACAGCAAATAGAAAATGCTTCTTGGCTAGGCGTGGTGGCTCACGCCTGTAATCCTAGCACTCTGGGAGGCCGAAGCAGGTGGATCCTTTGAGCTCAGGAGTTCGAGACCAGCCTGAGCAAGAGCGAGACTCCGTTCTACCAAAAATAGAAAAAAATTAGCTGGGCATGGTGGTGCATGCCTGTAGTCCCAGCTACTCGGGAGGCTGAGACAGAAGGATTGCTTGAGCCCAGGAGTTTGAGGCTGCTGTGAGCTAGGCTGACTCCATGGCACTCTAGCCTGGGCAACAGAGTAAGACTCTGTCTCAAAAAAAAAAAAAGAAAATGCTTCTCACTCCATCATCTGAGAAGGTGCAGCCACACCGTGGAGTGCCAGAGCCTGGCACAGTCTGTGCGTGACGCAGGTACTCCTGGGTTCTGGTCGGGTTCTGTCATGGACAGGTTTGGAAGTATGAGCTTTGTAGTCCTCTTTGTCACCAAACAGAAGCACAATCATTTCCAATTAAAATAACCTGTCAAGAGTGATCACAATCTTAATCATCTTCTTTTAATGTGTAGGAGGGGAATTATTTTAAAATGTATTAATTATTTATAAAGTTTGTTCTAATTGCCTCCATTCAAGAGATCAGATAGGTATACATTTATATCAGATAGATATAAAAAGTATCCAAATGTAGTCTTCCAGGTAAACTGCCTACTCCTTTGATTTATGGACTCTCTAAGGAAGCTTTGGCTGCAAGTAAGAGATGGCCCACCTACTACTGAGCCAAAAAAAGGATTTTCTCACATCATAAGAAATGGTGGTGGTGGCGGGCAGGCGGCATCACCAGCATTAGCTGAGAAAGGCGGGGCTCTGGAGCTGTGTCCTCACAGCCCTGTGGTCTTCGCTGTGGCTGTCACACGGCTCCACCATCCCTACATTCAAAGGTGCGACGTGCAGGCAGGCAGAATTTCTCCTCAAACGCTTCCCTCGGGTAAGTGAGGACAATCTTTTCCAGAGGGTCCCAAGGAATCTCACTATGTCTCATTGGCAGGTTTGTGTCTGAACCCCTAGACTTCAGAGTAGAGAGCTTCCCTAAGATCAAATATCTCTTACCCAGAAATTGGTTAAAATTGGGGTTTTATGCAAAGGACAGAGGATAAAGGACAATCTCCTTTCCCTAGTCCTCCCCCCATGGCAAATTCCTTCTGTCCTCAGAATGGTAAGCACCAACTGAAAATTATGTACATAGAAACATTAAACATGTAAAGAAGATATTATATATAATATATACATAATTATATGTGTATATCTCAAAATTTGGAGGCAAGATATGCAAGAAACCATTAACAGCAGTTTCTTGTGGTGAGTGGAATGGATTTGGGGAAGGACATTTTTACTTTTCATTTCATTCTTTTCTATACTGTTGTAATTTTTACTGTTTGTATATATATTGTTATTTTAACATTAGAAAAAGCAATTACCTCGTTCAATCCTGATATTGTTCCAACTTTCTTCTCCTCCAGTGGAGGTTTTTGTTTCAACGTCAAAGACAGTCTTTCTCCAGAGCCCAGACAGAGCTAGTGCCTGCAAAGAGAAAGCGTCCCTTGGAGAAGCAGGGCTGGGACCCACACGCCGCAGCAGGGTGTTCCCCGGCCTGAGTTGTTTTGGATAAACTGCAATACCTTTTCCTGCCTGTAGATTACAGAAACCTAGTTAGATATAAGTCATTTAAAAATCATTATTATTTTAATTTTAAATTTTGACATTGTAAACATTTTAAAGAAAAGATGCAAGAATAATTCAAAGAACTCATATAATTTTCACATAGATTTACTAATTGTTTACATTTGTCGTGTGTGTGTGTGTGTGTGTGTGTGTGTGTGTATCTTCCAAATGTATGAGAATGAATTTCAGACATTGTGCCTCTTTACCCCCAAATACTTCAGCATGTATATCCTAAGAATATACAACCACAGTACAATCATCTGAATTGGGAAAGTTAGCATTGATACAAAGCTGTTATTCAATCTACAGTCCGTATTCAAATTTTGATAGTCGTTGCAGTAATGTCCTTTAGAACTACTTTTCCCAAGTCCAGTATCCAATTAAGAACTACATATTGCATTTAGTTGTCATATCTCTTTATTCTCCTTAATCTGGAACAGTTTCTTAGTCTTTGTCTTGCATCATCTTAACATTTTTGAATAGAACAGAACATTTATTCTGTAGAATTTATTTTACTTTAGATTTCCTTACGTTTAGGTTCACAGTTTATGTATTTTTTTTGAGAAATACTGAAAGAGGATTTATGTCCTCTTTTTGAGGCACCCAGTGGTTGAGTTAATGTGGTCCTGTAGACTTCCCATTTTCCCGTAAAGTTCCTATTTTCTTCTTTGTAATTAATATGTAATTTGTGAGGAAATACATACAACACACCCCTATATTTACATATCTACACAAAACAGTCCTAAGATGAGACCTCCAGTTCCTCCCAATCCAGAACCTCAGGGTTCCTTCCGTCCTTCCTAAGTTCTTTATATGTAACTCTGAAGAGGGGCAGAGAGAAGGAATTCGACACACAGAAAAGCAGAGTAAAAGCTGGACAGGAACCCCTGGTGGCAACAAGATCACTGTGCACCGGCCTTTCTTACAGTTTTTGAAAATTCCAGGAACCCCTCCTTTTTGCCTAACCAGCCTGGCTGGATTTTAGTCTTTTGCAACTAGAAAAATTTTGGCTGAAACTGTGATGAAGGACAGTCAGTGCAGTGCCAACCGTTTCTTTGATTGTCTCCTTCACAAACAGGACTGACATTATAACTCCTTAAATTTTACCCTTGTGGTGTCTTATTGTATCTCCTGCAGAATTGAAGAGACTGACATTTATTACAATGCTATACTAAGTCATTTAGGCATGTCATAAAGTTTAATCTTTCTGATAACGTAGCGTTAGTGATAGAATCCCTACTTAACAGACGAGGGAGTTGAGGTTGAGAGAAGTTAAGAGACTTCTTTGGGATACACAAAATGGAACGAGACTGCAGCCTCTCTGCAAGGTTCTTAATCTGCTTCCCTGCATAGTGTTTGCCTGACTCCTTACTGTGTGAATTCATTAATTCAACAGCTGTTTTCCAAGTACTGCATGCGCCAATCTAACTCAGGGTTGATTGAACAAACATGTCAACACTTGCCAACCCTGTTGTTTGCTTTGGTACCTTAGAGAAATTTTAAATCATACTCACATTATAATAGAAAAGTGCTAAAGAAAATAGAAACCCTGAGGCAAAGCTTGCATTTTCTAAGAATTATAAGTAAACTACTTTATGTTGAAAACTGGTAACTGATTTTCTAGGGAAAAATATATACAGCAATGTTTGTAAATACTTATTGGTAACTTTTTACTGTGTATAAGCTTATGGTATATAAAAATAATTGCCATTATTTCAGTCCAGATATCTCATAGAGACAGCCATGCAGAAAGTGTACTTGGAATGAGCCTGATCCCAGTTGTTTGATTGGGATTCATTGCATGAGTCAATCAAATAGGCATGGCATTCATAGAAATAGTGATAATATTTGAAGGGTATTAAATAATGATCAAACATAAACATAAAACATTATTGAGTATGAGTGGCATGTTTTATGCCTTGGAAATAGCCGGGACATGAAAGGCTTTGCTCACTCCTCATCTTGGCCAAACCTGATGAAGACATTCAGTGCCATTCCGCGCCTTTGGCCATCCTTAGCCAGAGCGAGAGCGCCCACCCAGCGCAGGACGGGGCCAGGCTGCCCTGAGAGCCGGCCTTTCCTCAGAGGACGCACACGATCAGACGGCTGCTGCCCTGAGCACCGTGACTAAGTTCTCGGAAACGCATCCTTTCCAGGTTAGAAGCACAGACCTGTATGTTCCAGTCCCTGTTAAATCTTCATGAGAAGTAAAAGAGACACTTTCCCTTTACCACTTTCTTCAGCCAGCAGAGGAAAGGAAGGAGCATTTTTTCAAAGTGCCAGATCTTACACCAGCAGCAGTTTGTACACATTTTATCTTCTATCATCCTTATAATGACCTAGGGAAATTATTTTAACTGTTCCCATTTTGCACATGGGACATGGGCTCAGGGAAGTTAATGTGAGCAAGATCACGAGCTGGTAGAGGGCAGAGCTGCACTCAAGGGAAATGTCTTTGATTCAGCTCAGCCGTTCGAAGTCTGCAGTGCAGACTCCCAGGGAGCTCATGACTTCCTGGCCTCTCAGGACTTGAACTGTCTGAGCCATTATTTGTAAGAGCTGTCTACATTGTAATAATAATAATTTTGGGAAATTTATTATTTTAGATCAAACACATATTATTGTTACACAGAAATCTTACTATTTGGTATTAACAGTACACAATATTGTGTGGGCCTGAATTGCTATGAGATTTACATATTTTGGTTATGTGAAGCACTTTCTAGAGAAAAAATAAATTTAAGGTAAAACCTGTCATTTTCCTATTGATGAAATGGATTTTTGCTTGTTATGATTTTAACATACAATTGAATATAATCAATATGAAACATTTTTATGTGATTACATATTTTATCTGTTCTGTTTTCTGGTAATGAAGTTAGTAATAATGAGAAAATGTGTAAAAAGAAATCTTATCATTTTTGACCCATTGAATAAATAAAGTTTTGTGCATTAGAAAGGGTATTATTTATTATTTCCTACTAATTTTTTTTTTTTTTAAGAGATAGAGCCTTGCTATGTTGCCCAGGCTGGTCTTGAACTCCTGAGCTCAAGTGATCCTCCTGCCTCAGCCTCCCATAATGCTGAGATTATGGGATTGAGCCGCCATATCCATCTCCTAGTGTTGAATAAGCAGTGTATCAGAGGTCCTTTTCAGAGTGAATGATGGGGGAAGGAGTTGCATGTGCTTGTATGTGTCTATGCATGTGCAAATTAGTGTGTGAGGACGTGCCCATCTCCTTCCATTCGTTCTTCATGGTCTATACCACATTCACATTGCAGCAGAAAAGTGCTTTATAAAAATGTTAAATATTAATGTTTTCATTATTATAATATAAAGAGAATAAAGAAGAAAAAAGCAAAATGCCAATAACTCCCCCTAACTTGGTAAAGTTTGTTTTGACGATTCTAACTTGCATTAATTTGGAATCAGTTAATCTTCAAACAAGTCATAATCAAATAGTATCATGCTGTTTCTCACTAGTTACGGAGACGCGTTCCCGTGGCGGTTACAACAGAGGTCTGTCTGCCCTTGCGTGCTATTTAAGCCTCTGTGCGTGAGCCCAGCCTCCCTCTGTGCTCTACTGCTTTTCTCTCTCGGTTCTAAGCCCTCCACCCCCAGCCCGGCTCCATAGCTTGGCCTGCTGCTCATCTAGCTGGTTGATCTCAGTCTGAAAATGCTTTTTGACAGTAACTGTGGCTGGTTTACTAGGTCACCACTTCTTGCTGGTATTCACTCTCTAGTATTTGAGCCACAAATTGAGTGAGACCATCTGCAACCTCCTCTAGGTCCTGAGGGACCAACAGCCAGGCCCATTGAATGAGAGGTGAACTTCAGCGACTGCTGGGCTGATATACATAGTTTTTTAAAATTTTTTAAAAATTCATTTTTTTAAATTCCAGCATATTACAGGGGTACAAATGTTGAGGTTACATATATCGCCTTTGCCCCACCTGAGTCAGAGCTTCAAGCGTGCCCATTACAGTTTTTAGTCACTGAAGGCATTTGGATCTTTTTGATCCTGTCTTTATTTAAAAGTTTAATACTTTGTTCATCATTGATATTTTGCACTCATTTTGGTTTTTAAAATATGGCATGAAAATACTATGCATCATGATGACTGAGGTTGTTTCAGCCTAAGGCCAATGCTTCACTCACCCCAGCCTAGTCTCAGCCATGTTGGGATCTAGATCTGAACCAGGCTCGAACTCCGCATCCCTTCCTGGCTCTGTGAGCCCTCCCTCCTTCTGATCCTCCATGGAAGCTCTCGGCCTCTGCCTAGTCCTTGCTTCACTTGGACTTCCTTTTCCTGTTGTCCTGGACTTTGCCTGGACACCTCTTCAGGGCCCTGGCTGTCCTGACCGGGCACAGGAGATGGCAGCCCTGACCTCTGCCCATGTTAGATGCTGCAGCTCAGCCAGAGGAAAGAACTGGTAGGAGACAGATGTGTTAAGAGATTCCTTGTGAGGAACTGGTTCACGTGATGGTGCAGCTGAGCAGGCAAGTCCAAATCCACAGGGCAGGACTTAGGGAAGGGCAGCAGGACCTTTTGGGGGGTAGTGTTGGTGGTGGTGGGATTCCTTCTTCCTCAGAGAAGCCCCAGCCTCAGCCTCTAATGGGTTGAGTCAGGTCCACCCAGATGTTCTAGGATAACTTCCCTTACCTAAGGGAAACTTTGTGGATTAAATCATGTGTGCAAAGGACATTCGTAGCAGCACCTAGAAGTGGATTGGAGCAACCGAGGGCTGTAGCTTTGCCAGGTTGACACACACAATTAACTGTACCAGTTCTCGTGGGTTTCTGGTTAGGCCCTGCTTTGTGTGGAGTCCCCTGTAAGAGCAGACGCTCAGAAATTCAGTATGTTATTTAAAAATAAAGTTTCTCAAAGGACAGGTTGTACTTTGAACATGCTCTAAGTCTGGTGGAGAGCCTTACAACACAAGGTTTGACTTTTAAAGCTCTTGGCATAACCATGGCACATCCGGACACTTTAGGTTATTTTGCTTGAAATTTGGAACATATTTTCATACAGAAAGAAGAAATGCAAAACATAAAGGAGTCAAGGCTAGTTACCAAATCCATTTGCCATGTGACACAGCCCAGCTGTTCCCCGGCTGGGGCACAAAGTGAAAACGGGGCTGAAGGGGAGGGTTGGGCTCCGCCTTCCTGTGGGACTCCTCACGTGCTGCGAGTAGCAGGTGCCCTCCATCGCCCTTCTGCTTCTTTCTGCCCCTGTTCTCACGCCCGGCGCCCCTTCCCAGGAGACCTGGGCGCGCCGCCACCGGGGGCCAGGCCGCGACCCTCAGCCGTCCTCGGGCAGGGCCCCCGCTTGCGCCTGGCTGCCCAGGGCCCCTGCTTGCGCCAGGACCTCCCTCCGCCTCCCGACGTGGCCCGCAGTGCTGGGGTGGGGCCCGCACCCTCGGGCTGGCCCTGGACTCAACTCCGTGTCCTCCCTGCTGTGCGCCCGCCAGACCTTGGCCACTAGCGCCTCGGTGCGAGGGTCCCAGCTCGAACGCGCAGCCAGGGCCCCCGCCCTCCCGTGCCAGGAGAAGGTGTGGCCTGTGGGATTTCTCTGGAGCTGGAGCCACTGCAGCAGCGCCTGCCCACGCCAGCGGGCAGAGCTCGCAGCCTGTCCTGCCGGGTCTGCGCAGGCGAGGCCGTCCGGGGCCTTGCAGGTAGGCTCAAGGGACGGCGACATGTCAAGGGCCGGGGACTGCAAATAAATACCAGCCATGGGTTTTATTCAATATTCCATATAACCCAATAGTACATTTGATTGCGAAACACGTGCCCTGTGTTGGTTAAACATTTTGTCACTGTTTTTCATGGGTATATATCGCATCTTCTAGAAACAGGTACCAAATAAAATATAATTCGATTTTTACAAATCCCAATTGGTCATCCTCTCCTTTATAATTGAGGCCGTGTGGATTGTTTAAAGCAGTTTTGCAGCTTCTTCTGACCGTGGCCCAGACAGGGCTCTGACCCTGCCGCCCGCGGCTGCGGGCCACTGGGCTCGCGTCGCCTGCGCGGCCGGGCTCGGGGCTCCGGGAGTGGCCGTGCGCGGCGCCCGGGGCCTGCGGACAGCCAGGGCGAGACGCAGCGGAGACTTAGGGCGGGAGAGGAGGCCCGCCTCTGAGAACTAAGAGGATAGATACATGGAGGGTCAGGAGAAACCGCTGGGGCCACACAGACCTGGGTCCTGAATCCCAGCTCTGCCACTGACTGAGAGGTTTTCTGTTGGGAGTGTTTTGTGATCTATAAGACAGAGACAATAATATCAACTCATAGAATTCTTTTGATTAAAAAAAGATACTCACTTCTGTACCTGGTGGGTATTCCATAAATAGTAATTGTCATTATTATGACTATTGTATGGGGTTACAAGTTACTGAATATGCAGTGTTTGATTAACACTCACTCAGTCGGGCGGGGAGGGGTGGCCCACACCTGTAATCCTAGCACTCTGGGAGGCCCAGGCCGGAGGATCGCTTAAACTCAGGAGCTCAAGATCAGCCTGAGCAAGAGCAAGACGCCATCTCTACTAAAACAAAATAGAAAAAATTAACCGGCCATTTTGGCACACCTGTAGTCCCAGGTACTCGAGAGGCTGAAGCAGGAGGATCCCTTCAATGATGGCTATTGCTTTTATTGGTAGAAATAATGACATTACTACTACTAGTGCTACTAAAGCAGTGACCAAGGGAGAAGTGCATGAAATAATGAGTAACTCATGTTTGCAACATGCCATGGTGGAGGAGGGAGCAATTGCTTTGGCTGGACATATGCTTTCACTGGGTCAGATGTGGGCATGTAAAGCCAATTACAAAAACAACACACTGGCATTTACAGAATTCAGGCAAAGCTCAAACAAAGGCAGTGTGGTTCCAGTGTATTTGAGAAGAGCCTGTCGGAGGATGAGGTCATTTGCACTTTTGATTTGTTGCAGCACAACAAAAATGCGTGATTTTGACAAGATCTAAGATGAAGACTGCTGAAATAGATTAGCTCTGGTGTGACCTCAGGCAGAATTTGTTATTTTCAGTAAAGGAGGATAGCCTCGCACCTGTGTGTGTGTCTGTGCTTGCGTGGGGTGGTGGGTGAATGGGGAGAGTTGAGGGAAATCAGTTCCGTTTATAAATGAAATTCTCTGGAATGTGGCCAGGACACGTGGAGACACCAAGATCTCTCATGTGGGGAGCAGGCATGCTCACTTGAGCATGAAATGCTGCATAATATGGGAGAAGGCACGTTGCCGCAGTATCAATTTCTTTTGCTGGATAGGCCTGTTGCTGCTGTATCCGCTTACACTGCTGCATTTGTACACAGGTCACACCTGATTCCCGTTAAACCCCAAAGCAACACGCCATCACCTACCGTGGGCTGCCCACGGTTTTCTTCCACTGGATCCTGATCCTTGTGGTGAAGTCTGTTGCTAAGGACTCTGGTGTGGCCTGAGGACATCCCTAGGTGATATCACTCTGGATTAAAAGGAAGAAGAACTGGTAGGTTCCTTTGTAGTTAGCAACAATCACCAGACACATGTGGCCTGTCACCTTTCCGTAGCTCAGTCCCTCACCTGTGCAGCTGTGCTTTCACTTTGCAGATGCAAATCACCCAACAGTGGTTTTCTTCCAGGAACCATTTTCTCTGACTTCTCTAGCATTTGGATGTTTCCTGTTGGATACCTGCTTATTTGATTTTGCCTTCACTGCATCATACAGATTCTCTGTCGCTGTGATATCCTTCCTTCTATCTGCTTCTATCTGCTTTCTCCCAGATGCGAGGCCCACCAGGTTCTGTCCTTACCTACTGTGGTTCTCTCCAACCCTGCCACAGGGAAATCAATCCTTCTCACAGTGCCAGGAATCACCTGCACACGCACAATTCACAGAGCACAACCAGCCACCCGTCCTTCCCGGAGCTCAGGTCATACCTTCTCAACTTCCTCTGCATTCAGAGACATTCTCTCTCTTCCCTAGATGCTCATGGCTAAAACAGAACACATGATTTCCTTTCCTTTCCACGCCCAGCACACTTTCTGTTTCAGAATTCTCTGTTTGAGTGGCTAGGTATCATCAGCCTTCAAGGCATCCAATCTTAAACCTCAAAATCATCATCTGTGGCTTCTCCCTTGCTTCTAGCTGTGTACCTACTCAAGCCCTCTGTCCACTTTTCTTCCATCAGACTCCCCCTTTCTGTACCCACTAGTTTGCATGTTGGCAGCTCACGCTGGTGTGTCCTGTAGAGTGCCCCACCCCTAGGCTCTCCCCACTTGTGCACGAATCAGACCTATGGATAACACACGCTGCAGAGACCCCGCCTAGCACATCTCTAGGCTTCCCCAGTGCACTCAGCACAATGCCTGTGGAAACGGGGCACTCGACAAATGTTTGTGTAATGAATGGGCAAATAGAGGTCCCCGAGGCAGCGGCCACTTCTGAAGCAGGAGTGGCAACCGAGATAAGAAAAGATCGCTATTGCAATTTACAAATGCTCTTCGGCTGAAAATGAACAAGAAGATTAAGCTATAAATACTCTTCCTGGGTAATTAAACAGAACAAAAGGTAATAACTGTTAGCATAAAATGCAATCACATTTTAATAGGTTCTGAAAATTAAACAGGCTTTCTGGCGATAGATCTTAAAACATTTCCATTACCCACATGAGAAAGCATTAATTTCTGAAGACTCACAAATGGCCCAGACCTTTGTATTACATTGAAATTATTACCATGGAGCCTGAAAATTATATCTTTGCTATTAAGGAACAAAACACAGCACTCTTAAATATTAGATGTTGTTGGGGCTGGCATTTGATTTTATCTCACTTACTGAACTGGTAAGTTATCTTGTTACTGCTTTGTGAATCCTAGCAGAAGACACAAGACTCTTAGACCAGACGCGAAGGACGTTACTACTCACAGCACAGCTAGTGGAGTGGTTTGCATTGGTTCCCTCGCCCTCAAAGGGGCCGAACAGCCCAGCAGGGTGCTGCGCATGGGGTGAGTTGTGTTACAGGAGAACACCGAACCCAGAGAGAGGCGTTAGCCATATTTAAGATTGTTCACTATAGACACGACCTAGAGAAATGGCTTGGGTAAAGAGAGTCAGGGCTTTGCATTCTTGACAGACCCAGAAAGAACCTGCAGGGCTGCCGAGGCCCATGGTGGATTCCTCTCCCAAGGTAGTTTAGCAAAGAATTGATATTCAAAGTAACAAGAATATCATTCTTAGCTGTCTGAATTTAGAATGTAGAGGATTGGTTGATGAATGTCCTTTGTGCAAAAGGAAACTTGAAGATCGGAAAAATTAATACTTCTTAGTAATACTAGTACACAGAAATACAGAGTGTGAGGAAAGGACAATGTAAGTTATAACTTGATGTTTTTCCTCAATGGGAATATTTCTCAATGCATCGTAATGAGGCAAATGAAATTCTCTTACTTAAGCATAAGACTTGAGACCTTTGAAAAATCTCTTCCATGCTGTGTATGATTAGTTTTAAAAGCCCATGGCTATTAGACTGCAGCAGAATCTGACATGATCTCAATCATGACCATTAACAACATTTATTTATTGAACTGTTTACTGCATGGCGCACATTATGTTAGTGATGCACATTCAAAAGAGATAGAATAATCTCTTTCCTCAAATGACATATAATTGAGTTTGGTTGGCATTATTAGTCACAGGTCCCATCATCCAGTCTAGTACCTTTGCACATTAAAGGAATATATCAGAGCACACTCATAGCTCACAGCACCTCTGAGAGGGGCTGAGAACCAGGCCGGGATGCTGCATCTCCAGAAAATGTGCAGTGAGGGCATCCTAGCCAGCAGAAGTCACATTGCAAGGTGCTCGGCAGAACAGCGCTGCAGCCCCGGCCCATGGCTTGGCACCACGGTGCTCGGGACCAGACCTCAGCCCCCTGTCATGGAGAGAAGCCTCTCTCCACAGCAGCTGCTTCCTCCGTTCGCTCACTTTGCTTCTAAGTTGTGCATTGTGCTGCCTCAGTGTGGAAGCTACATCTCATATTGAACCTGAACACCTTTATGAAATGTAAATTTGGATTTAACAATTATTTACAATGATGGAAGACAATTGAAAAACTAATAATTGAAAAGAAAAATAACTAAATAAATGTTTATAAAAGTTAGTTTCTCAGATAAAACAAGTAAAAATCTTGAGCCCAGAGCAATAATATAAGGTATTTCTGTCTTGCATAAAAATATTGCTTTACCTGTCATGGAGGGTCCAAAAGAAAAAAAAACTGCTAAGATACTTCTCACCCACATTTGCTAATCAAGCAAATCAGATCAGCAAACAAAAGACAGATTTGCTACTAGTTCAAGACTATGTGGAGATTTTGCTTTTCTTATACAACTCAGTCCCAGTTAAAATGTTCACATGGAAAATTTAATCATAAACTCATTGAATCTGATAAAAGAGGAAAAAAAGGATGAAAGAAGCCTTTAAAAAATTAAACTGCCATAGAAATTGCTCTACCCAAGGTTTTGGACCACAGCCCACTGGGGCAAATAAAGTTTAGCTATGTGAACAGGTACTAATTTTGTCAGAAATGTAATTTGAATCCAACTGTCTTTTATAAACTAGTGAGTTTGTATTACTATCTAATGGCTAAAATTTAAAAATGAAAGCTATAAGATCTTTGTAAGTATATATATTTAGGTGTGTTTATACTTATGTACATGTATTATGTTGTATGTTGTGTCTACGTGGTAAAATCTGATGTAGTCAGAAATGCCTTAAGAAACTTTATTTAGATTGAGTTAGATAAATGACTGCTCATATAAAATATAAAATATATAGTAATTAACCCAAATGCCTTTTAGTTCATGACTTAAATAAATCTTTAATAAATAAGTTGGTTTTATGATTTATAAAATAAAAATAGAAATGTCTTCAGAATTGTCAGCATACATTTTTGCCTGGGTTTACTGGTTAGATACTTTCATATTTGTCTCTGGTTGATATTTTTTGCTACTAGTTCAAGACTAGATTTTAGTCAGAGTTTGGCATAAAGCTTACAGAACTATAAACCTGGCCTGTAACAGAATGATATTTGTTTGTATACTACTAAAGACTAATTTAATATTGGCTGGTTAAGTGAAAACAACTGTTTCTTCTAAGAGTTATTGGCAAAATACCCATATAGTTAACTTTAAAGTTCTTACTTAGATGAACACCTGATAGTCACTGGCTATAAACATGGTTAACAGGGAAAAAACTTGAAGTGATTACTAGCTGTGTTTAACATCTATGTTTCACACATAATCTGGCTAAATCATTAAAAATAAATTAGGTAAATATAAATGAGTTTATCATATATAAATAAACTTTTTATGTAATTTGAAATCTTAAAGTTATGCTATGTTAAGTAATAAATACTCATTAAATGTCTGGGTCATTTCTAAATAAGGTAAAAACTAAAACACATAGCTGAGTATAAATATTAAATATTAAGTTTGTCCTTGATTTTTTAAATTTTATAAAAAGGTTAAATATATTTGGATCTATAAATACAAAAAAATATGGGGAAATATGTCTCTAAAAATTATGAAATGGTTCTCATAAAATACTGATATGTGATAGCTTAGAATTGCTTGCTAAAAAGTAAGGTTACTAAGAGTTAAAAATTCCAATTAGCATATATATAATTCTGTATATAAAGTGTGCCAAAAAAGGTAAAATGTGTTCTTGATGAGAAAAATTATAAGAAGAGCATAAATTGTGTTCTTTATTGAGTAATACAGAATAATTTTGTCTAATTTGGAGGTTATTTAAAGATTGTTTCAAAATATGGATTTAAGAAGGAAATAGAAACTAGATATAAAGGAACTAGTAAGTAGGAGAGAGAGATGTGAAGAAAGTTATGGGTATGAAGATAGACTTTTGGTAAAAAGGTTAAAAAGAAAAGAGAATAATTTTGTATGAGAAAGAATTTTATGTGATACATTTTTGTCATAAAATAAAATGACTGGCTATTTAAGAAAGAGAAGTATATACCATTATGTTACAACTGCCTACAGTATTCAGGGAAGTAGCTCGTTATACAGGTTTGAAGCCTGGGAACAATAGGCTGTCTACACCATATAGCCTAGGTGTGTAGTAGACGTGCCATCTAGGCTTGCACAACGATGGAATTGCCTAACGATGCATTTCTCAAAAGGTGGCCCTGTTGTTAAGCGACACATAACTGTATATGTAATCATCCTAAAGTTTGCTTGTATGGTGTTGTGTAGTGACATTGTTTGTACACTGCCTGTGAACCTCTGAAACATATTCTCATGATACATAACATTTTTATTTTATTTCTTTGTTCATAGGGCATCATTCTATAATATGAGTATGTTAATATGTTTCTCTTATTTTATAAATATAATTAGTGACTCATAAATGTTTCTTTTTAAGTATTTATTACTTAAGTATTTTTCATTAGGAAGTGGAAACAGGTAGGAATTGAACATTTCACCTCCTCAGTGTGCTGTGGTCAGGAAAGTTTGAAGACCACTGTTCTACAAAGAAATTGTAACTAGAGACCAGACCTTCATAAAACTGTGAATTTAAAAATAAGTCGCATGGCAAAAAATAAAAATAAATAAAGCCCTTATTCTGAAATAAAATGATAAGATATAAGACATGAGAATGTGCCATTTGGAAGCTTTTCAGATGAGGTCTTATTAAAATGAAATGGTATTATAGTTTCTTGTATCTCTTTGTCTGATGAAAATGCAAGATGCTGGACAGGTCTGGAGAATCTGGGTTACTAGGTGAACATTTGTAGGGCAACATTTTTGACAGCTGCTCCCAGGATTGCTTAGAAACGGGAGCAGCTTGACAATATCCACCCTTCTATTTATCACAGGCTGAGATTAATCAATCACAGTGATTTTTTTTTAGTAGAAGGGTAAGACGAAGCAAAAAGTATGAGCCTGTTGTAAATGGTCTGAGTAAGTTGTGAGTTGTGATAATGATTGTGAAGGTAGAATTTATGAAAGGACTTTTGTGTGTAATCAAGTTGGCTATTATTAAAAAGAAATTATTTATGTCTTTCTAAAAATATGAGCTTTGATATTAAAAATCCACTAATATAAAACTAAATAATCTGGTCCCTTATATTAGAACAACAAAGTTTTCTTAGAGTATTGATTTGTTCTTAATAAAATTGTAAGAGGTTTTGATTTTTAATTATGAAATTATGAAATCTATGTCTTTAACAGCCTTCTTTTGAACTGCAGTTTCTATTTCTGCCACATATCTTCCTGAGATCCATTTCATTTCCCTAATTTCAGGTTAACAATGATGTATTTTTAATTCAGAATGGTAACTTAATTTCTTGAGCTAAATTTTTCCTTTCGAACCTTCTCAGATTAATATCTTGCTGTATCTCAAGCACGTGATTTGTAGTTCATGCATCATTGCCTTTAGCTCTTCTTCCTCCCATTAGAAGGATCTGTCTTTTTGCTTGGCTGGGGTGAAACTCTTTCCTTCAACCTTTCCATGAACTCCTGTAACTTTTTTTTCTGGTTCTAACTCTGCTGTTATGACCTGATGCTGAAATATTTATCCTAATGGCCTAACAAAGGAATGTTTTCTTTTAGTATAACTTGATTCTGTACTCTTGGCTTTTCTTGATGTGTCTGAATTGTAACCAGGAAACTTAGTAATCATGATGTTACTAAGAGCCATGTGTTCACCTGCTCAATGTACTAGTTTTCTTGTTTACATTATTGTGTGATATAGTGTGCACTCATAATCTTGGACACACATATTTCCTGTGTCTGATTAAATTCAAGTACTCTTTTCGTTACATTTGACTTCTGGGTTACTAACGTAGCTTCCCATAAGGGAAGAAACAGTCACACTGCAGGAGTTTTTATTTTATCTTTTTAGTATCTGGCCTAAAAAATATAGAATTTATATTTTATCAAGATAATTTCCTATGTTATCTTTATTAGGATTTTGATGACTTATGAAAACTGAACTTTAAATAGGTTAAAGTATTTACATCGATGAAACTTTCTGCATTGCTTTTCAAGTCTTTTGATTATCATTTTGGTTAAATGAATGACTACTGTTTTACAATGACCTGTGCTTCTGGTTTTTTTGTTTGTTTTGTTTTTGAGACACGATCTTGCTCTGTTGCCAGGGCTAGAGTGTAGTGTCATCATCATAGCTCACTGAAACCTAAAAGTCCTGGAGTCAAGTGATCCTCCTGCCTCAGCCTCCCAGAGTGCTAGAATAACAGGTATGAGCCACTGTGTCTGGCCTGTGATTCTGTTTTTATTAAGTGTTTTGAACCTTTTGACGTCTTTGGTAGTCTTCCCCAGGATCAAAGTTCTAAACTAAGACTTTTTCACCAAGATTAACTTTGAAATTTTCCATTTGGGCCTCTGGAGAGCCTCAAAGAAAGCATCTCTCATCTTTTAGAGATATTAAATGATTAGGCTTATTTGGTAAAGTGTATGGGAAGCATCATCAAATTATAAGCAATGCCAGATCTTCCTTCAGTTACATTTATTGGTTTGATATTGATATAAATGTTTCAAAAATTATATAAATTCGTAAAAATCTGATGTTAGTCATAATTATAAATGTGTTAAATTTTTTAAAGTTATGTTTATATGATATATTATTGATGTGAGTATCCTAAAGATTATATGAAATTTATGAAAGTCTCATGGCCCTGAGGCAATGCTGTCAGTCATGACTCTAGTTGATATTTTAAAATGCTGCATGTAATGAAAATAACTGAATTTCCTTGTCAATGGTGAACTGTCATCAAAATTTTAATAATGGCTATTCTCAGCTTTTGTCATCCACAGTTATTGTTTTGAATTCTTCCTTAAAAGTATTTGCAGACAGCTAAAAGACAAAATTGCTTTTTATGGAAAAGATTCCAATAAGTGCTCTTGCTCACAGATTTCTGATAACTTTATGATCAATGGACTAAATAAAAACTTCCAGAACTGTAATGAAAAAAATCAATAAAGTAAAACAAAAATTAATTACATGAAATTAAGTAATTGATAAAGATAATGATTTTAGGACTTTTATTTAAAACATTGTTGATTTTTTACTTAAATGTTTTGTTTTCCATATTAAGAAAATTTTTTCTCTCTTAAACTATCTATTATTTACAACAATTTGGTAGAGTATACTTTTGTGAAAGAAAGAAGCATTTGCTTTTTCTCTCTATTTAATTCCTCCAAAGTTTGGAAACTATGAGTATTTTTCTTTTTTATGGTAATATGATTATCTACACAAGTTTAATAAAAATCTGCTTTCTCTTTATAGCAGTATAGAATTGGGATCATTGACTAGATTATCAAGACTTTGACTAAAATATCATATTTGAGAATGAACATAACATGCCTGGATTCAAGGGTTCCCAACCTTACAGTGAGAGAATAAAAATTATCACTTTCTGGAAGGCCCAGGAAACTTAAGACTATAAGTAAAATTTAAATTCTGGGCCGGGCAAGGTGGCTCATGCCTGTAATCCTAGCACTCTGGGAGGCCGAGGCAGGTGGATTGCTTGAGGTCAGGAGTTTGAAACCAGCCTGAGCAAGAGCAAGACCCCGTCTCTACTAAAAATAGAAAGAAATGAATTGACCGGCCGGGCGCGGTGGCTCAAGCCTGTAATCCTAGCTCTCTGGGAGGCCGAGGTGGGCGGATCGTTTGAGCTCAGGAGTTCGAGACCAGCCTGAGCAAGAGCGAGACCCCATCTCTACTATAAATAGAAAGAAATTAATTGGCCAACTAATATATATAGAAAAAATTAGCCGGGCATGGTGGCGCATGCCTGTAGTCCCAGCTACTTGAGAGGCTGAGGCAGCAGGATTGCTTGAGCCCAGGAGTTTGAGGTTGCTGTGAGCTAGGCTGATGCCACGGCACTCACTCTAGTCTGGGCAATAAAGTGAGACTCTGTCTCAAAAAAA